>CM057001.1:4037032-4230425 GCA_029891345.1 Dryococelus australis
CCCTTTCGTTCCTTTCAAAATGCAGACATGAAGGTAAGATGTTATGAACAGGAGCGAAGTATGTTAAAAAGAGAATCCGCCTCTTTACCGTGATGTTGCACGTATGCGAGTGTGATCTTGAAAAAATATTTGTACATAAATCGATTTCTTATGTTATTAAAAGGTTCAGCCGATCAGGCTACGATGATTCGGTTTTGGACCTAGTGGCCAGAGAATGTGACCCTTCTTTGTGAAATTATCATATTGTTGGAAATGTAGTATGTGTGACTATCAATGGTAAAATTGTAATTTCCAAGTAAATATACGGAATGAGGCAACCATTAGAAAATTTATTTTAAAACACTTTATTTTTGAGACGTATAACAAATATCAAGTATAGTATCCCAGTCGTTACAGTGATTTCATCGATTTAAGGCGTGTGTGAAAGATGAAAAGCTACACTTTGCAACTCTGACAAATATTTCGCTAGGATTTACGTATTAAAATGTTTTAAAAATAAATCATGGTCTATTTTTAATTGAAAGCACTTTTCACAAGAAAATCTTCATAAAGTAAGACACTTAACAGCTACACCGATTGTAAGTAATACAAATTAGTATAGGATATATACAATTCTTTGAGCACATTTGAAACCAAACTTTGCAAATGTCGTTACCTGTATCTGTAAATAATTTCAGGGGCATTGACTAGTATACTGCAGCCAGTAAAGCTGGTCACGATGGAGAGAAACTAGTTCCATGTTTCATCCTTGAATTAAAAGTGTTGGGTAAACCTTTGTGGAAACAGGAAATATTTGTGTTGTGTTCTGTTCTTTAATGCGTATAAGAATTAGCAAATATATAAAATAATTACTTTTCAAATAATGCGACAGTTGTACTTGGAAGACGCATGAATAAAGCTATGAGAGGCATGACAATGTTAATTTTACATTCGGCGGAAGAATACACAATGTGCCTACAAGTATACCACCAGCAGGGCTTTCAAAAAAGCTCAGATTACCGTGGACTATATGTTTACAGAGGTTTTTCATTACTGATTGTATGCACATTCATTGTAGGTACAAAAATGATAACTTTCGTAGATGAAATAAATTAATGAATTAAAATATTTGAAAAATTTCCACTAATTTTTATTACCCACTATTAAAGTAATTATTATAACATCGCTTGGTGGATGTTTCATTTACAAAATGTACTTTCTGAAACATCCAGAATGGAAATACGCTTAGATTTTGATTGGAAATACTTTTAAAAGCTTATATTTCTGAAAAAATTAATAACGTAACTCTTAGCAAAATATTTACCAGTTTCACAAAATGTATGCTTTCTTCTTTCAAATGCAACATCGTACTTTTCTGACGATTTTGGTAGTGACTCTACTACTTATTAATGAACTCTGCTTGTTGTATCTACAGTAAAGTGTAGTTCTTCACTGGAAGCCATGCTACGTGCTACAGCTTGCGTTTTCGACCTCAGCTTACTACATTGTAAGTACCAACGCGGTAAGTTCAGAATTCATGAGAAGCAAAGCAAAAAAATTGAATACATAATTTCAAGAATGATTCAAAGTGATAAAAATTGCTTTATCTATGCCATGACAAGACAACATCAAATATAGAATACTCAGTCGTATAGGCTATAGGTCATTCACGGTAACTTGCAACTTTTCCGAAGACCTGCTGAAGTTTTACTTCCAAGATATTCCTCCGCTTCATGCAAACAAAGCTTAGCCGAGTCTAGTATATTTCGCCAAAGGAAAAAGGCACCAAATTCGTGTGCACTGAAGTGTATTGATATTTCCCGTAAGAATTATTTCTTGCTAAGTATAACGAACAAGCCTATTTCCTCCCATTTTTTAATCCATATAAATTATAAATATAATAATATGATATGCAGATAATACAGGTACATATAACAACCAATTTAACAAACAACTGGATATTTATATGTTAACAGAAGTAAAAAGGCTTGTGGTAGATGCAGACATATTAAGGAAATAACCAATCACATTGTATAGAGGGTGATTTTCCAAAGGTTTGATTCACAAAGTGTATTAGGAACTGCGAACAGAACTATAAAGGAATAGTCTATCACATCTAGATCAATTATGTGATACGCACGACCACAGAGAATGCCAGGCCGTCAACAGGAAGTACAACTTTGGCATGTTGATGTGTTTGAACGGAGCCATACAGCAGCTGCACGATACTAGTTGGCCGGGTCCATGGACAGTTGGATTGAGAGGTTGCGGAGGCCATACAGCAGCTGCACGATACTAGTTGGCCGGGTCCATGGACAGTTGAGTTGAGAGGTTGCGGAGGCCATACAGCAGCTGCACGATACTAGTTGGTCGGCTCCATGGACAGTTGAGTTGAGAGGTTGCGGAGGCCATACAGCAGCTGCACGATACTAGTTGGCCGGGTCCATGGACAGTTGAGTTGAGAGGTTGCGGAGGCCATACAGCAGCTGCACGATACTAGTTGGTCGGCTCCATGGACAGTTGAGTTGAGAGGTTGCGGAGGCCATACAGCAGCTGCACGATACTAGTTGGCCGGGTCCATGGACAGTTGAGTTGAGAGGTTGCGGAGGCCATACAGCAGCTGCACGATACTAGTTGGTCGGAGGCCATGGGCGCCGCTCAGGGTTAAATGTAGTGAAGATTGTGCAGGAGTGAAATGCATGGTCAGAGAAAATGGGAGTACCACCAGAAAACCCGCAGTCTAGCGGCAACGTCCGACACAGTTCCCGCACGCCAAAATGCCGAGGATGATGAACTCTCCTGGAATTAGCACAGTTAGCACTGGGAGTAGTCGAGTGGGCTGACTACACCACCGCAGCCTGGGACAGATTGACAGGCCATCACGTGGACAAAAGAAGGCGTAGACAAGTTCCTGACATCCGCCGTAGGGCCACATTCTGTTAAGATGTGGCGCATGAGGCAACATGCTGCAGTGGTCCCGAAACCAACATCTTCACACACCGTGCTCTCTACAAGGCCACTACTATAGTCTGTTCACGGTTTCTTCACACGTTTTGAATCGAACATTTGAAGAAAAAAAAATCACATCATGTATGACGTGTTTCATTGTTTCATAAATATGCCTTATTTCACAAATGTTTATACTTGTGTTCATAAAAGTTCCTTATTTTTTGTATAATTAGAGTTTTATTTATATTTCTTTATAAATTATATATATTATTTTATAGTTAATACATATGAAATAGTGATAAAATAGGTATGTTGGTAATGCCTAGTAACACATAGTTCTTATGTAAAATATGATTACACTCAGTGCGCCCGAATGCAGTGCGTTGTCCTTTTGATGTAATTTTCCAGACTTAGTTAAGCTTAGTTTGCATGAGGTGGAGGAATATCCTGAAAGCAGTAACTTCTGCAGGGCTTCAGAAAAGTATGAAGTAACCGTGACCGGACTATAGCGTCGCCAGTGTCCCCGAGGACTATCCACAGGGAAGTGAATGGCGAATGACACTAGTTTGCAGCCACGACGTTCTCTGCTGAGATGTTGGCTCCAGTCCATCTTCGAGCACGTCGTCTGTTCGTGGTGAAGGAAACGCGGGCATTTGAGATACTGCATGCTCAAGTGGCACACGCTTCAATGCAGGTTACTGCGATGGACATGTGAGAGTACGGTAGTACTAGGGCCAACGTAACTATCCAGTGCATATCGTATTGCGAGACGACTTCAGGGCTGACGATGTGTATGTACCCCTCTTCGAAGCAGCTGCTGGCAAGATGCTCTTGTGTCTCCAGACGTGTCTGGTGGTAACTGCAGAGGGGTGTTTCCCCTTAGTGAGGAGAAGGGGATGGGACAGACGACAATGACGCATCGCGCGGCGGTACACTTGAACACGGAGAGCCATTAGCGGCTGGTATTCCCCTCTTCCTGGCGACGCTCGCGATGTATCATATTGGCGACAGACTCACGTGTGGAGGGAGCCGCTATAAATACGCAGGCTGCAGACACGGCTAGCATCTCCTTGCGCCGGGACGTGCAGGGCGTCCTGACCTCTGGGCTATGTGTTCTTTGCGGTCTGGTGAGGGAAACTTCCTCAGCCCGCAGAGAGATACAATTGCTGCAACCGTATGGGTGGTATAAGGGCCCTCACAAGGGCCCGAGCACACCCCCCGCTCTGAGCTTCGGCAATGATGAGAGAGAGGCTAGCATCTCCAGCGAACCGCAAGACATCGCCTCAAGAGCTTCATTGATCTCGGCAATATTTCAAGATCACCCCGGACACTACCTCTTCTGAACATTAGAGCTACGAAGGGAATATCAAGCATGCTGTTCATCGTAACCAGTGTTGGTTCGTTGTTACAAACGTGGCTCGAAAACGTCTAATGCAACAAAAACCTTAGTTATTATGTAGACACTGGCCAACGTATGGTAAACACAATTTTAATTTCAATTAAATGAACATTTCTTACCTATCACTTTTTCTTTCCTTCTTTGCAATTTATTATCCAATGATACTTAACTTTTCTCCTGTTATTTATCTCTTTTATTTTATTTTCATGCATGTCAAAAGACCTCTGGCTACGAGGACCTTGATGGGATTTCCAACCTCCCAACCCTCTGTCTGTTTGCCCAGGATATCAGAATATTTAGGGCCAGAAAAATTTCTGCTGGTTAGCATTTATTTTGTATTATTAGTTTCAGTAAACGTTTAGCAGCGTCTTTAGCTCCCAGTTCTTGGTTATCGAGGACGAATCAGGGGCTAGGTGATCCAACTGGAGGTTGGGGTTTGTAATAATTAGTAGGCCTACAGTTGAGCGATTTGAAATACTTCTCAGAAATGAGATTATTTTTTTGTGTTTTTTTTAAATATTATAAATAATATCAAGTACCATTTTGACGTAACTTTCGACAATGGCATTTTGGTTTCCAAAATCTCTCGGTTTTGGACATTACTGGAAACTGTGATATTAAAAGGAGTTTTTAACTTAAATTAGCTACAGTAAAATGACAAATTCGTACATTGCTCACATAATAATCCATATTGAAGATCAAAATTTTAAAAATATCCGCTGATATTCTTTTATTGTAATTATAATCATCGAACGTGCGGATGAGCCACCGCCTTCTGAAGAAATTCCTTAAACGAGAATACGCACTTTGAAATAAAATGCAAGGCAATGAATTTGTGTTTATTTGGCGGTAAATTAAAAAATTTCAAATGTACAAAAATTTGTTAGTATATATTTTTATTACGCAAAGAAATTATTTTCCCCAAAAGGATTTTCTCTTGAAAATGTATTTTCAACCAAAATATACCTCCAACGAAAGAAAGTTCGCGATGTTAAGTTGGCACACTGAACTTCTGCCGTACAGAAGGGTTGACGGACGACGGGTTGTGGTGGATCGCTTTCAATTGACGGACGAAAACAAAGACGGATACTGACTGACGGATGACTAACTGACGGATGAGCTTCGCGCCATCAGTGAATGGTTACGCCCACAACCTCCACGCTATTCAAATATCTGTATGCATGGCTAATCTGTGTCTGACAACGCGAGCAGAGGGCTTCTAATCCCACCAGCGAGCCGCTTACGCTGCTGGTAAAAAGTTGGCCGGCCCACATCTGTCGGCGGGGGTTTGTGTTTGGACCCCTGGTGCGCCTCCCCCGAGGGGGCACACCACGGTGGTGTAGAATATTACACGTCCTACCTTCTCCCCTTCGTCATACCGACCAACCCTCGTGTACGCCGTACTCTGTCTCGCCGCCGCTGAGTCTTCATTTATGGATCGGCGCGTGGAGATCGCGAGCAAAGACGGCACAACAACCTCAGTGGCGAAGCTACGTAAGTGTTAATTCCCGTCGTCTCATTTAGCAAACTCCGTCGTCGAATTTCGAAAATTACAAGGTATAATCTAATCGCTGTTTCTTCACACTCCTTTAAATAAAACCTTTGGAAAATCACCTCGTGTATGATATCTTTGGTTGTTTCCTCGATATGTCATGTAACACAGGCGTTTTATACATATGTTAACCCCAAAGTTCCTTATTTCTGATTACATTGAAATTTTACGTATATTTCATGTATAATTATAATATTTCATTTATAATTATGAACAAAAATTGAGAAAAAATTTGAGTTGGTGAAACCTGGTAAGAAATAGTTCGCTTGCAAAATATTATTACACTAAATGCGCACGAATTCGGTGCGCAGTATTTTGGTGTCATTTTCTAGACTCGGAAAAGCATTGTTTGCACAAGGCGGAGGACTATCCTTGAAGTAGAACTTGAGCAGAGCTTCACAAAAGTTGGAAGTAACCGTGAATGGACTATACACACTTTTATGTTTGTAAAATTTACACTGCGACTCTCTGCATAACTGCGTGATAAGAGAGACACACTTTGATTTACCCCTTACACCAACAGTTGAACCCGTATCATAATTGCCATCCCGAATCAATTAATTTATATGCGGCAATCTGTATAATAGTTAATTAAAGAAGTTGTAGTTACTGCGCATTGTCAGAAACTAGAGAGAGTTCATTCATGAGCTTTTTGTTAGCAATAAATTGGTCGCTTTTACCACACACAATTTATTCCTGAAATGAATTACCAAAAGTGTAAGTTACGGGATTAATAATCACTCATGCTTTTTATGGCAATTAATTACCTGTGAAAGGCCAAGAACGTTGTGACAATACAAATGATTAATGATGACTTCATATTATTAACATTATTTTATGGCTTGGTGTGGAAAAAAAGGGAGGGGAGATGCTGTAGTAAACCACCGAACCCCTGTTCGGAAGGGCATGGGTTCGTTTCTTGGTCGCTCCATTCTCATTTCGGTTTCCCAAAATAACTCCAAGCGAATGCTGGGATGGTCCCTTCCTACAGTCAATGGGAGATTCTCTCCCTGACCCTGCATCTCTGAGCGACTTGGTTAGTCTGGAATGACTTTTTGTCGACGAGGAGATAATCACTATCTTCATACATACTTCATACCTAGTGGTTATGGTCTCGTTTTGAAGTTATGTCTTGGCAAGCTTGGAAAATTTCGGGAGTGGTTAAGTATTAGAGGTTATTGTGGCGGGCAGTAACGGCGTACGGGCAATAACACGGTGTACGGGCAGTAACATGGTGTACGGGCAGTAACACGGTGTACAGGCAGTAACATGGTGTACGGGCAGTAACACGGTGTACGGGCAGTAACATGTGTGTACGGGCAGTAACACAGTGTACGGGTAGTAACATGGTGTACGGGTAGTAACACGTTGTACGGGTAGTAACACGTTGTACGGGTAGTAACACGGTGTACGGGTAGTAACACGGTGTAAGGGAAGTGACACGGTGTACGGGCAGTAACACGGTGTACGGGCAGTAACACGGTGTACGGGCAGTAACACAGTGTACGGGTAGTAACATGGTGTACGGGTAGTAACACGGTGTACGGGCAGTAACACGGTGTACGGACAGTAACACGGTGTACGGGCAGTAACATGGTGTACGGGCAGTAACACGGTGTACGGGCAGTAACATGGTGTACGGGCAGTAACACAGTGTACGGGTAGTAACATGGTGTACGGGTAGTAACACGTTGTACGGGTAGTAACACGTTGTACGGGTAGTAACACGGTGTACGGGTAGTAACACGGTGTAAGGGAAGTGACACGGTGTACGGGCAGTAACACGGTGTACGGGCAGTAACATGGTGTACGGGCAGTAACATGGTGTACGGGCAGTAACATGGTGTACGGGCAGTAACACGGTGTACGGGCAGTAACATGGTGTACGGGCAGTAACATGGTGTACGGGCAGTAACACAGTGTACGGGTAGTAACATGGTGTACGGGTAGTAACACGGTGTACGGGCAGTAACACGGTGTACGGGCAGTAACACGGTGTACGGGCAGTAACATGGTGTACGGGCAGTAACACGGTGTACGGGTAGTAACACGGTGTAAGGGAAGTGACACGGTGTACGGGCAGTAACACGGTGTACGGGCAGTAACACGGTGTACGGGCAGTAACACAGTGTACGGGCAGTAACATGGTGTACGGGCAGTAACACGGTGTACGGGCAGTAACATGGTGTACGGGCAGTAACACAGTGTACGGGTAGTAACATGGTGTACGGGTAGTAACACGGTGTACGGGCAGTAACACGTTGTACGGGTAGTAACACGGTGTACGGGTAGTAACACGGTGTAAGGGAAGTGACACGGTGTACGGGCAGTAACACGGTGTACGGGCAGTAACACGGTGTACGGGTAATAACACGGTGTAAAGAAGTGACACGGTGTACGGGCAGTAACACTGTGTACGGGCAGTAACACGGTGTACGGGCAGTAACACGGTGTACGGGCAGTAACACGGTGTACGGGCAGTAACATGGTGTACGGGCAGTAACACGGTGTACGGGTAATAACACGGTTGTAAAGAAGTGACACGGTGTACGGGCAGTAACACGGTGTACGGGCAGTAACACGGTGTACGGGCAGCAGTAACACGGTGTACGGGCAGTAACACGTTGTACGGGCAGTAACACGGTGTACGGGCAGTAACATGGTGTACGGGCAGTAACACGGTGTACGGGTAGTAACACGGTGTACGGGTAGTAACACGGTGTAAGGGAAGTGACACGGTGTACGGGCAGTAACACAGTGTACGGGTAGTAACATGGTGTACGGGTAGTAACACGGTGTACGGGCAGTAACACGGTGTACGGGTAATAACACGGTGTAAAGAAGTGACACGGTGTACGGGCAGTAACACGGTGTACGGGCAGTAACACGGTGTACGGGCAGTAACACAGTGTACGGGCAGTAACACAGTGTACGGGTAGTAACATGGTGTACGGGTAGTAACACGGTGTACGGGCAGTAACACGGTGTACGGGCAGTAACATGGTGTACGGGCAGTAACACGGTGTACAGGCACTAACACGGTGTACGGGAACTAACACGGTGTACGGGCAGTAACACGGTGTACAGGCACTAACACGGTGTACGGGCAGTAACACGGTGTACGGGCAGTAACATGGTGTACGGGCAGTAACACGGTGTACAGGCACTAACACGGTGTACGGGCAGTAACACGGTGTACGGGCAGTAACACGGTGTACGGGCAGTAACATGGTGTACGGGCAGTAACACGGTGTACGGGCCAGGTAACATGGTGTACGTGCAGTAACACGGTGTACGGGTAGTAACATGGTGTACGGGTAGTAACACGGTGTGTACGGGCAGTAACACGTTGTACGGGTAGTAACACGGTGTACGGGTAGTAACACGGTGTAAGGGAAGTGACACGGTGTACGGGCAGTAACACGGTGTACGGGCAGTAACACGGTGTACGGGCAGTATAGTAACACGGTGTACGGGTAATAACACGGTGTAAAGAAGTGACACGGTGTACGGGCAGTAACACGGTGTACGGGAACTAACACGGTGTACGGGCAGTAACACGGTGTACGGGTAATAAAACGATGTACGGGCAGTAACACGGTGTACGGGCAGTAACACGGTGTACGGGCAGTAACACGGTGTACGGGTAGTAATACGGTGTTCGGGTAGTAACACGGTGTACGGGTAATAACACGGTGTAAGGGAAGTGACACGGTGTACGGGCAGTAACCGGTGTACGGGTAATAACACGGTGTTCGGGTAGTAACACGGTGTACGGGTAATAACACGGTGTACGGGTAGTAACACGGTGTACGGGTGGTAACACGGTGTACGGGCAGTAACACGATGTACGGGTAGTAACATGGTGTACGGGTAATAACACTGTGTAAGGGAAGTTACACGGTGTACGGGCAGTAACACGGTGTACGGGCAGTAACACGGTGTACGGGTAGTAACATGGTGTAGGGGAAATAATACGGTGTAAGGGAAGTGACACTGTGTACGGGCAGTAACACGGTGTACGGGCAGTAACACGGTGTAGGGGTAGTAACTCGGGGTACGGGCAGTAACACGGTGTAGGGGCAGTAACACGGTGTACGGGTAATAACAAGGTGTAAGGGAAGTAACACGGTGTACGAGTAGTAACACGGTGTACGGGCAGTAACATGGTGTACGGGCAAGAACACGGTGTACGGGCAGTAACATGGTGTACGGGTAGTAACACGGTGTACGGGAAGTAACACGGTGTACGGGTAGTAACACGGTGTACGGGCAGTAACACGGTGTACGGGCAGTAACACGGTGTACGGGCAGTAACATGGTGTACGGTCAGTAACACGGTGTACGGGCATTAACATGGTGTACGGGCAATAACACGGTGTACGGGCAGTATCATGGTGTACGGGCAGTAACATGGTGTACGTGTAGTAACACGGTGTACGGGTAATAACACGGTGTACGGGTAGTAACACGGTGTAAGGGTAGTAACACGGTGTACGGGCAGTAACACGTTGTACGGGTAGTAACACGGTGTACGGGAAGTAACACGGTGTACGGGTAGTAACACGGTGTAAGGGTAGTAACACGGTGTACGGGTTGTAACACGGTGTACGGTCAGTAACACGGTGTACGCGTAGTAACACGGTGTACGCGTAGTAACACGGTGTACGGGCAGTAACACGGTGTACGGGTTGTAACACGGTGTACGGTCAGTAACACGGTGTACGGGTACACCTACTTAGCGGATAATTTTTATGAACCCAGCTTCATATCAACCACTACTGCCCCGCCCTCTACTGATATCTCCGACCTTAACTGGAAGCATACGCGACTCGCATTCTGGACATTATAGGTTATTAACAGACTGACTACAGAGGTATGCTTCGTAATAAGGACATTATTAATCGCTAATCCATTAACACATTTAGGGCTAAGCCTGAGTGGGGCTCACGATACAATAATACTAAAAAAATATTTTTTTTTTTTTGTTTTACAATAATAACCGTACCTACATGATTATGGTTTCACAGAATAAGTAATATTTCTTAGTATCTTCCAAGTACAGCCCGTTATAACCTTATTTTCTAAGTGAAAAGTCAACATTGTAGCTTTTCCTCAAGCCACGATGGTTGGGAAAATGTCAACTCAACCAGCCAATAAGTAAAGCTGTAGGCTACAGTACAGTGCAGGGCCCGGTATGTTTTGGATGGCCAGGAAGGTGTCGATAAGGAAGTAAGGCGACTCGGTTCAAGGTTGTCCTGAATGCCAGTAGATGTGTACTATCCTCAGAGTGTTAAATTAAGTCCCTGATAAAACTTCATACATGTAAAAAATGTTTATTAGTTCTAGAACTCGCCTCACCCTTCTTCGTGTTATTCACGATGGCTGGTAACTATAAATGCGGTTCTACGTAGAGCCGCTGGCCTCCTCTCATACTTGACAACTCCTTGAACGCAGGGTCATATCCAGGATATAGTTTTCCCCTTCACATTTTTAGAAGGGGGGGGGGGATTGACGCTGATCTTGATTATGAATGGTGCCGCAGTGGTGTAGTGGTTAGACTACTCGCCTGCCACCAAGGCGAACCGGGTTTTTTATTCCCGGCGGGGTAGCTCTTGGTTTTTCGTAAGTGGGAATCGTACGGGATGATGGCACTGGTCAGTGGGTTTTCTAGGGGATCTCCCGTTTCCCACACTCTATTGCGTGTGTATGCATAAAGTACCTAGCCAGGACACTATACTTTCGTAGTTTCAAATCTTTAGGGCTCTTGTTTCCAAAATGGTGTATTTTCGAATATCTTAGGTGCTGTGTCGTATGTCGACGCTATAGCGAAATTAATAACACTAATCATGCTGTCTGCATAGAAATAATTCTGTACATATATATTAAAATCAGTGTAGAATGACTTATTACGTTTATAGTTTCGGATAACAGTGCCATTTAAAGAAATAAGTTTTTTCAACTTCAGCTCAGAACTTGCTCAACCATGTACTTACTGTGTACCACTAAGTTTGCCATTCGAGCAGGGCTATATTAGTCCACGCACATTAGTGCAATTGTGGAATGCCAATTATTTTGATAGTCTTATTAATATTTTAAATATTTTTGGATGGTGCAAAATTTAAAAGAATCCATTTGAACTAAACTTGTTACGATAGTAGAAATTAATCATGTGAGCGCCGAATTCCCACATTTTTTAGAACTTCTATTTACTATTTCGGTACTAAATTCACATGAAGAAACTAAGCACGTGTATTTATTTCAGTAATTGTTTAATTCAATTCTTATATCATTTGGCATACAAAAAATGAATGAGACACTTCTAAAACCTATGAAACGTCAATGATTACAAATTTAACTTACAATTGTTTTATGCCAAACATCTGGAGAAATAGAACCGGTTTGATTAATTTGGCGTTGTAGTAATATCTTGTGATAGAAATAAATGTATTTATTAATTAACTATTTCATCCACCATCCTACAGGATAGTTATACCTAAATAGTTATGATTATGTATTACTTCTCAGGAATTATTCAACCGATACCCTCTAGATATTAGGTTAAGTCAACGGAGCGGATGATACTGAAATGATTGAAGGCCTTAAAAATATATCAGATATTTATTTATTTTGTGTGTGAAACAACTATTTTCACCCAAATGTTTTAATTTTGCAGTGCCTAGTTATCGCATTCAGCAATAGCCCATTTTGTATTTTAGTACTGTACAGTACAATTTGTGAAATAATGCGTATCTTTGGATATCTTATCTGCTTATCCGCTGCTTAAACGATTTCGATAGTAATTCCAACTTAAGAGTTTACAGAGAATTTTGGCGAAACGTACATAAGAAACACTAACACGCATAACAAGTCATACAAGTTTTAAAAAAACAGTACAATTCAGAACATACATAATAAAAAATATATAATTTACAGTACCTGAACGATTTTATATGCGAATAACATTTGCTGGGAACATATAAATGAACATTAAGTAATTTAGTTATTGAAATTTTTTTTGAGATTATTTCTGATTAGACCTACTTGGATTTCTAAAACACCGAACCGTACTCTCTGGAACCGGATACCTCAATAGAATGACTAGAAAATGTATGTGTGAGGTAGCAAGTTATCAATAATGTCGTGTTGTAAAGTTTTGTAAGACAAAATATTTATAAACAGAGCGTTCGTAGGATGAGGTGGCCGAGTGGTTAAGGCGTTGGACTGCTAATCCAATGTGCTCCGCACGCGTGGGTTCGAATCCCATCCTCGTCGGAATGAATTTTTAGTTTCTTCCATCTGCAAAGAAAAGCTTGCCCTATTTCTCTATGATTGTGTATTCGCGTATAATAATTTAATTCCTTTAAAAATATAAAGAATGTGGCAACTTTCAGTGATGCATGGCAGTTATGAAGAGATTTAGGCGGCTCTTTAGGCCGAGGTATTGAGAACCGATGAGGGTGAATTCAAGTGAGTATGGAACAGTGCCGGAATGCAAGGGCGGGGGAAACGGCAGATCCCCGAGGAAACCCGCCGACCAGCGGCATCGTCCGGCACGATTCCCACATGCGAAAATCCGGAACACGCGTAAGTTGTAATTTTCGCGGAGTCAACAAGCCAAGTCTGGGAAAAAATGTAATAAAATAATAAAACTAACTAATTGATTTGTAAAGTTCGAGGGCCACGTCCATTGACACATTTAGTGATCTGTGGACTTGTCATTTAAATAAGTTTATACTCTATTCTTAAAGCTGAGGAGTGCATTTTGTTTTGAAACTAGAGAAGTGCTGTTTATCAGCGCCCGTAGATTCACGGTAATTATCATAACTGATATTCTTACCGTTAGGTTATAGTAGTCGTGTTGTGAGGGCACATCACCGAGTTCCAGAACCTCTCGAGCGACTCGGTAATAGTTATAGTTACTCGGTGTCTTTCTCAGTAAGCCAACGTGCGACAAACGCAGTTATTATAATAGTGTACAGTGCGTGAATCTTGTATAGTGTACAGTGCGTGAATCTTGTATAGTGTACAGTGCGTGAATCTTGTATAGGGCTCCAGTACAGCGCGAATATTTGAATACTAATTTGGACCAAAATTTAACTGTAACTTGCAGCTACAAACTTTTGAGGCTAACGTAAAGCACTTGCATTTCCTAGGGTAAGAATACATTTAAAAATCTTTATTTATTTTTTCCCAATCTTTAAGAAACTTGCTTTCCTTGCGAACAGTTTACATTTCACACTAAATTGCATATACGAATCTTTTATTTTGTCACACTCAACACATGAAATGTATTTGGCTTAGATCCTATAGTACTGTAATATATTCAAAAAAATTGCGCCCATAACAACGAAACTCAAGCAGATATTTCACAATTATTTACTTCTAAAACTTATATAACTATGGGTGAAATGTGTAAAATACGGCAGTTGTTGATGAAATTGGGCCTATTTGTTAATATGCGTTGTTTTAGAAAAAAAGTTTAAACATCTTATGTATAAGTATTCTTTGAGTCTAATTTATCTGTTGAGATGACAGATATTAATATATTTCTATCTTTGGATTCAAGAAGTGTGTAGAAGTGTGGTGGTAATTTTCTGCGATAAAATATATTTCTCACACGGCTGATAATATTTTAGCGGTTTTCGTTTGGTTATATTGAGCAAAATAGTATGTTATGAAATTGAAATTCCGAATTATGTTTTAATTAATATTGCACGCCAAAATGTAAAATGTAACTGACGTGTTCCATGTGTTAGAAATACCCAAGGATAAACTTATATTTATAAGGTATATATTTTGTTGCACATCTATCCGTTTAGAAAGTTAGAGACGACACGACCGTATAACTTCAGTGGGTCCCAAACCCGTACGTACAAGACATATGCTAAAAAGTTAGAGACGACACGACCGTATAACTTCAGTGGGTCCCAAACTAGTACGTACAAGACATATGCTAGAAAGTTAGAGACGACACGACCGTATAACTTCAGTGGGTCCCAAACCAGTACGTACAAGACATATGCTAGAAAGTTAGAGACGACACGACCGTATAACTTCAGTGGGTCCCAAACCAGTACGTACAAGACGTATGCTAGAAAGTTAGAGACGACACGACCGTATAACTTCAGTGGGTCCCAAACCAGTACGTACAAAACATATGATTATAAATATTGCCATCTTGCACTGAGATAAATAATTTAAGGATTTTGGGATATGACGTAAGATCATTAATTGTATGAATTATTTATATTTGATTATAGTTTCCTGAAAAGTTATTCTACGTCTTACTACGAGAGATTAGCTGCATAGCGTAGTCGGCCTTAGGGCAGTCTATTAGGCATTGAATTATTCCGTGAGATGTTCTGGGTTCGCTTTTCGGGTGAGGCATTTGTATAGATTTGTCTTTTCTTTTTGTAAGAGTCGCCCAATATAAAAACGTTTAATAAACGGTGCCTGAGGTGTTGACATGCTAATCCACCGTACTTTGCACGGGGAAAAAGGCCTGGGAATTTAGTGGTCGATAAGAGGGGAAAGGGGAACAGTGTTAAATGAGTGAAATCGTCCTTACAAGTACTGAAACATAAAAAAAAAAAAAAAACGCTTTGGCAATAAGCTTTTGCAGTAAGGACAACTGGTTGTGGGGCTATTCCATTCACGAAATTTTTCTTAAAATTTACATGCACGTTTCGCTTATACACTTTCTTACGTAGCACATACACTGTATTCATGAAAACACACTTAAACTTCTGGCATGAAGTTTAACTACGTACATTTTTACGGGCTTTTTAATAAACACTTAAGATCAAAGAGAACGCGTAGTGCTGTTTATTGTATAGTCTTTTCGCGGTTTCTTCACAATTATTTAATCAAACCTCTGGAAAAAATCACTTCAACTATTTTATTTATAAATTATAGTATTGCATTTCTAATAAATATGAATAAATACAGTGAGGAAACATGTATGTTGGTGGCGTCTAGTTCATGCAAAATATTATTACAACTGGGTGCACATGAACTCGGTGCATTGCCTTTGGTGTATTTATTAGTTAAACTTAGTTTGCACGAGGCAGAGGATTATCCTGAAGGCGGCAGAACTTCAGGAGGGCTTCAGAAAATGTGAAGTAACCGTGAGTGTAGTATAGTCACGTTTTCTCTTTTAGGATAATCTATCCCGTGTTCGTGTTCCTCTTAAGTTACGCGCACATTTTTAAGAGGTAAAATATCTGGACCATATTTTACTCAAGTCCGTCTTCTTTTTACAGATTTTTTTATAAACTCAGAAAAATTTAAAAAATTTAATATCTTGAAGGTTTTGAATACCGTTCTATCCAGAGTTCCGTGGAGGTTGACAGCCTGTTGTTTCATTACCGAGTCGCTGCTCCCAAAAGCTTATTTGTCTAGTAAATATATTAAGAATTCCCATTTAAACATTTTACCCAACCATGATTCTTGAATATTTGAAATTTTAAATACTCATAACTATGCACTATCTGAAAAGCAAAAATAAATATTAAACTTACCTGAGTATAGTAGCCATATTTACACTGAACACAATAGGACGAAGCGTGTGCTTAAATAAAAATCATTTCAGTTAAATATTTAAATGGAATCATGTTCTTTTACCCAATTCGTTTAACTGAAAGGACTATAGCAAGGCCTTGGTGTAATATCTGGAAGTAATTAGTGACTATCGTAGGTAAACTGTTACCGTCACAAAATAGCTTCGGCCTCTTCAACGCTCGACCACCATTATCCGCGAGTGTAGATAACGTGCTAAGATAAGCAGCTACAACAATGCCACTTACATGCACCTGGATGGACCAATGGCTTACGATTTCTAAAGTGAGAGTAACAATTCCATGCGCAGAAACGTTCCTCTTTACCCTACGATGAGTCTAGTCTACCAAAAATTTTGTTTTCTGTTTTCGAACAGATGACGTGGCATGGTTCATCCTCAACTTTAAGTTCATATTTTGTTAGCTCAACAAACTTAATTATTTTGAATATCAGATTTTGTTAAAGATGGAAAATATTTTTTTACATCAACTGCGAGTTTCTTTGGACATAAAGAAACAAAAAACATTTTTTGCAGCGTAGTGATTACACTATGTTATTGATTCTCCATTAACAAAAATTTTAACTGAAATTTTCCGTATAATCCACCACGCCGTAACAGAATATGTGAAAATGATAGTGGCACCTGTGCGGTAAAAATTGAATTCAGCTCAAAAAATTATACTTATTTATTTTTAAATGGCTGCCTGGTGCATCAAGAACCCAGTTAGTAAATACAGGCTGTTCGGAAAAGCCATCCGAAATAATTCGGTAGGGTGATTCGTTGTCCAAAAGGAGGTAGGTGTTATAATGTGACTTATAGTCTAGCTCTTTTTCTAAAGGGGATATACGCCTTCGAAAGTCGAGTTCAGAACATCCGTTTTTGCGAAATTTCGGAAACATCGTGCAATTAAACTACAAGTTTCCTGTTATTGTTTTCTGCTATCGAGATCTTCACCATGTAGACATAATGGCATTAATCCTACAGACAAATTGATTGCGTTATAATAGATTGCATTACGTTACAACACGTTACATTACATTACGTCACATTATATTATATTAGATTATGTAACGTTGTGCTAAGTTTCGCACTGACTTGTAACGGACGGTAGCTTGTATACAGCGACAGGCCATGTGTACTGAGGCAGAGGAACACACACACACACCTCCACACGGCATGTTGGCTCATGTCTACAGTATGGTTACAGGTTGTGTCAGCTGACCCTCCAGCTGGCTTTGTGTGACGTGCATTCTGCAGCCACCATATGCGCTGTCGACTTACTGCAGTTGGAACACGTCATTGTTTCTCGAGTACCTCACGTGACATCCGGCCACTCGTTTGGGACATTGTGTGCCGCCAGGCGCAATTTCAACCATGTTGTATGGCGGTATAGGCTGTTCACGGTAAAGTGAGCACTTTTGAGGCCCTAGTTACTTTTTCCTTTCAGCCATTTTTTATCCTTTAACCAATTTTTTAAAATGAATACTGACATGTAAGTAATAAACACAGTGTGTACATTCCAGCGCACTTGAAAGTTAATGTCTAAGGTTACAATAAAATATTTAAATTGCCTATTATTCCTAATGAGAAGGGTTTCAAAAGTGCCCACTTTACCGTGAATAGCATATACTCATATTTCTTTATAGTTGGGTTGAGTTACTGTGAAAGCCGCTTTATGTCTTAAGGCGCCCATAACAGTGAAGAGAGGCGCTTGTTAAATACTGGCGGAATTCGAATGCTGAGAAAAAACAAAGAATATCTCGAGAAGATTACATGCTCCCCACGTGCGAAAATCGGGGGGAAACCCTGCCGTTAACCGAATCCGGGTGAAATGCGGACAGGCAGCCACGTGACCTTGCAAATATTGTTTCTTTAAAGGCAGGCGTGGTAAAGCTTTTTGCAAGTTATTCATCCAACACATTACCCGCAACTGAACATTTCGGACATGATATTAATTAAGCTTTCACAGTGTTTTTATTTTGATCTCAGGTACACTATTTCGATATAAGTCGTTTTCCAAAGTGTTCATAAAATTTTTTGGCTCGACAAGACGCAAATAATAATTTTCAACGCCTTTTTACGGTGAGAGATATTCACTTCCGTCATTATTCTCGAAGCACTGATGGTAGAAAAGAAAGAATTTTTGGTTTGTTATCTTCAGTCAGTGCTCCGAGAATAACGAACATAGTGAATGTGTAACAATGAATGAAGGTGCTCAAGATTGGTCCTTACACCTTGTCGAGCCAACAATTGTGGGAAATTCGCTGTCAAACTAGTTATGACAAAAATTATATAAATACACAGTTCGCGTGCACCATTCCCCTTTAGATCTACTTGTATGCTTCTAGTGTATTCTTCAACCGTATGTAAAATTAACATGGCCAAGGGCCTTATCACTTTATTCGCGCGTCGTTAAAATCAAACTATGATGCTATTATAAAAGTAAATATTTTACAGATTGCTAATTCATACATTTATAAGCATTACGAATAACATAAAGTAAAGAAATTATTTCGGTGTTCAAACATTTTTACGTAACACTTTTGATTCAACGGTAAGACGTAGAACCACTTTTCCTCTGTTGTTGCTATGTTTACTAGGCGCCCTGTGTCTGTTAGTGTACCCGTTGTTGCCAAGTTTACTGGGCGCCCTGTGCCTGTTAGTGTACCCGTTGTTGCCAAGTTTACTGGGCGCCCTGTGCCTGTTAGTGTACCCGTTGTTGCCAAGTTTACTGGGCGCCCTGTGCCTGTTAGTGTACCCGTTGTTGCCAAGTTTACTGGGCGCCCTGTGCCTGTTAGTGTACCCGTTGTTGCCAAGTTTACTGGGCGCCCTGTGCCTGTTAGTGTACCCGTTGTTGCCAAGTTTACTGGGCGCCCTGTGCCTGTTAGTGTACCCGTTGAAATATGTGCAGGTAGAGGAAGTGACATTTCTCAAAGGCTAATTTTTAAAAGTGCTCGCTTTATCGTGAACAGCTGTTAACACGGAAACAGGTCTCCGGATTTGTCACATGTGTAATTGACATTGTGTGTGCACACTGCTGATAGGTAGTAGGGTACAGGACTATTACATTGACGGACCGGTGTTAACATATCAGTTTGCACCCAATAAGAGTTCCTTAAAGTGACGGCCACCCACTTCCGAGATAATGCCGTGCCCTTTCATGTATCCCAAGCGCGTTACATCTGTGGTCGATCAATGCACGTAATGTAGAGACGGTAGAGACCCCTTGTGGACCCCCCTCCACACACACACACACACACATCGTGGCTGGCCTCGCCGACCACACGTTCCTAACCTCAACACGCACGTGGTGTGGCCACTATTCCGAGTTTCAATTTTGCACCCTTTTACTGAAACATCCTGCATATCTTACCTATGCCAGCTTAAGATATTATAGAATCGAGATGAAATTACGTGGATAATCGATTCATTGGAATTCTGTTTTAAAGTAAATATTCAGGGCACTTTTGCTATTAAGCTGGATCATGATTTCGCAGGTGAATTCATTGTCATTTTGAGACGTCTTGGAAAGTTGAAAACGTTGAGTTGCATAATTTTTTTTAATATATATAATTATAGGACTGCTTACATAAATTTATATTAACATTCCCGCTGTTTATCGGCACCTATCACACTACAAATCGCAATGTTGATAATGTTGGATATCACTTATTTCATTTATAAAAGACAAATGATAAAATATATAATTAAAAAATTCGAACAGAACTCTGTTTATTAATTTTAAGAGTTGCATATCGATTTTTTTTTACTAAAGTTCAAAGATATAACAATGTAAAAATGTAGGAATTTTTTTATTTTTCTCAACTCTAATAAAATTAAAGAAAAAAACTGTTTTATGCTATTTGTATTACTAAGTAAGCCGAGAAATTCTTTTTCCAGTGAAACGCCTCATCCCTACAAATGAGTCGTTTTCTATAATTAGTGTGTTCCATAAAAGTAAAATTGTGAATACATAGAAACTGAGGAAACTGCTTTTTATTTGCAGGATATTTATGTTGGACAGCCTTCGAGTTGAACAGCTTTTGAAATAAAACAACTCGTTTCTTTCTGGCCAGCTTCCTCGAAGCTGGGCGTCACCCTTAATATTGGATCCTTACATTTCCAGCTGACTTAAGTTTCTGTGAAGTACAATTTGAAAAGAAAATGCCGCTGTAGAAGATGAGCTGTTTGCCTTACTCTGCAGTACAGACGTGAAATCGAAACATAACATTTTGTCACAAATAGCATGATGTAAATTTTAAAACCTCAATACGTATCTGCCTTTGTACAGATACTAAATAACAAGTAGTTAAAATTTAATGCAAAAAAAAAAACTAAACTTTTGAAATGTACTTTTTCTGCAAGAGAAATTTAAAAAAAAATTGTCTGTAACTAAGATTATGACACGACGACGAAGAATTTCTGAATGAGATATGAAGTCGAGCCTTGAGGCTCTCGTCTGCCTAGAGCATTCTTCCGCATTGGAGGCGGAGAGGCACAGCAGCGATAAGGGTGAAACTGCCTCGCACATCAAGTGCCCATCGCCACTAAGTGCAAGGCTCTTAACTGACGTGCAGTTTTCTCGTCGCACTACGGGACGTCCAGCTTTGACGCAACTATTATTTTATTGGTGTCAAGTTTGTAGGAAAGTTCACTTCAGGGCCCTCGAGCAGTTCTGCATACATCCGAACAGTATATTTTGAGATACAACGCTTTGTCCGTTTTTAGGCATTTCGGGTTGCTGGAAAATGTGTTTCCAGTGCGCGTGACGTCATGAAATCACTCAACATCCCTCGTCTCAAGTGAGTGTCCTTCACGTAGATCATCGCATTGGTCGCACTTTAATGGTTTCGCAGACAAACGTGAATGTCTAACGCTGTAAAGCGGTGTTCGCAATAGAGTGAGGCGACATGTGGCGTCGAGCATCAGCCAATCAGAGCCTTGACGCTAGCGTCGAGGGCATTGGTTTTGACGCTCGTTGCCAGCGTCGGGGAATAAGAAGAATAACATTTCTGTATTTCATAAGAAATAAACTGGCGAGAAGCTGAGATAAAGAACAAATTAAAATGTACATAACAAACTGTTTGCAGAGATACTAATTGTAGTCCAAATTTGTATCAATTTTATTTACCTTTAGGAAAACAAAATTATGTTTTCCGATGCCTGAAAAGTCGTCCATGTTCTACAAAACTATTTTGAATAATAATATAATACTTTTATTAAAGAAAAGTGTATATGACAACAACATAAAATTGTTATTAACTAAATGGCAAAGAAATCCACTGTATTTAATTAGTTTTTAGCATTTCATTGCAAGCTTCCTTGCAGGATAACAGATGGCAGCACGGTCTGTGTCGCTGGCGGCTGGCGTTAGAACATCGCTCTATTGTGAAACCGCTAAACGCAGTTGAAGCTCCAGTTAGGCGGGAACCTTAAGTTATTCCTGCGAGTGCCGCTCATGATGCAGGAGGTGTATGGCGGCCGACACATCTGCAGTTGTCTGCCCGATGTCCTACCTGGACAGCCTCTCCTCTGTCGACATCCGACACCATCCGCCGTGCGTCGACGGATCTCCAACCCGATAAACGCGCAGGAAGATTAC
The DNA here is from genome assembly GCA_029891345.1 of Dryococelus australis. Lineage (NCBI taxonomy): Eukaryota > Metazoa > Arthropoda > Insecta > Phasmatodea > Phasmatidae > Dryococelus > Dryococelus australis. The sequence continues at coordinate 4,059,075 of CM057001.1, forward strand.
GGTGACGTCATCGTCGAGGCGGTAATGAGCGCGACTATAATTACAGCCGTTAATTAAGACTGCAGTGTTTAGCGGGGAGAAGGGAACTTTTAATGAGTTATAGAGAATTTTTTTTTGTCTTTGTGGGCAGAAATCGGAAGAGAGAGAGTTGAGGGGAAGGCATCCCGTGAATATGGTATCCTTGTTCGCAAGTACAACTTCCGAGCCCAAATATTCGTTGAGTGAAGTCAAATGACAAGTCGGAGATCCTTCATTATGCCCATTCGTATTACTCATTAAGGTAAGTATTGCTGAAAACACTTTTGCGCGTGGAAGATATGCGAAGAACCAGAGCAACGTACCTATAAAAAATTTACAAAAAATTTAATTACAGAAATAATTTTAAGATTTGTAGGACACTTATTTTATAGAAGACAAAAGTTCCCTTATCCTCGTAGATTAATGAAAGCAATTTTGTTTAATTGTTAGCGGAGCTATAATTAAAAATATTTCGTAATTTTAATTCCAAAATGTTTATTTTTCCTAATATAATGTGACGGCTATCCCTGCACATCGAACGAAAGCTAAATCCGACGGTGCCATATTTAAGTTGAGAAAATGATGGCCGTTTGGGACGACTTACCTTCGCTGCGACGGGGGTGTGTTTGACGAGCTCCACGCCTCACGTCCCCAGGGCGGGCCTGCTGGTCTGCAAGTATGGGCGCCGCGTGGCTGCTGCCGGCCGTGAAAACTTGGGCTGCCTTCCCCTCCCTTGTACGTCACCTTAACCACGTGACGCCAGCCAGCCAGTCACGTACCACCAGGGTGCCCTTCCAGGACATCATATATCGACGGAGTGAAGACCATTTTGTATTGTTCTCGGTGGTTTTAAATTTAAAAAATAAATACAAGTGTTTCACCCAGGTTCGGGGAGACAACACACGAGATTCACTTGGGCAGGAACTGCTGTTCCGTTAGCATTTTAAAAAGGAAAGAGGAGGGGGGAGGGCTTGCTGCCATTTTAAGCCAAGTAAACAATTTTAAAGCCATATTTTATACATCATGTAAATTTTGGCAAAGGCATATCTTACATATTATGGAAATCTTTGAGGAAACAACTATTTTTATACTAAATGTAATCAATGGGGGAGGTATATTTTTATATAAAGTTTATTTATGTGTGATCTTGGAAAAAGGGGGGGGGGGGGACTATGTAAAGGATTTGAAATTATAATATAGAAGCAAGGCAACGTATATTTCAAAACTTTTTCAATGGAACCAACCCAAATCACTTTTTGAGATCATTGGGGGGCTCTCAACTGTTTTCCAACTTAAAACACCTACACTCAGGAAGCAGTTGAGAGAAAGACCTTGTCATGTGTGTGTTGGCAACACTATCACACTCTTCTAACCGATTAACATTTTGACGGTCCACTGAAAATAATAACATTGTAGAGCAGATCAACTGTGCACTTGTACAAGTTTTCAGACTGCACAAAAACACAGTACTTAATGAGTACAGAGACGACTGGCAGAAAATGATCAAATATTAGTTTCAGAGGTAGTGTCGAACCGCAGGGTATTTATCAAGACAGCACAGCAGGCGTCGCTGAAATATTTTTTGTGTACTGATGAAAACAAACTTGCAAATTTGGTGTGAAAATAACACTGGAAATAAAAATTATGCAATTCAGCACCTCAAATAAATTCACTGTTATTCTTACCAAATTCGGAGATGACTAGACACATTCTACGTAAGTTAGAAACACTGCCCATTCGTGGCCTATATATTTGGTTCTAATATTTGCATAGATTAAATATTTAGTCTAAACACAATACCACAAAACGTAAAGCAGCTTTACTTAATTTTACTATATGGTCGATGATAGCCGTATAAAAATTGAAATTAAATGAAGGTGCACAAAATATGTGTTCGAAGATGAATTGAAAAAGTATTACCGTGTAAAGTACTATTTAAATGCTGGTTACATTAAGTTTCACATAATCTGAAAGAATGACTTGGCATCCGAGTTATTTCATGAAATAGTTTGAAGACATCATAATGTTTGTAGAGGCTATAGATTTTCGCCATTATTTATACATTGAACACTGTCCGAAAATGTGGCAAGAAACTAGTGTCTTATTTAGGAAAATACATAACGTCATTAGGATTCACTTCAGACTACATAGTGTAATTTATATTTTTATACTTATTTTTGTGACGAGTCTTATAGCTACGGTTTTTCGGTGTTAGTTAGGCCTTATGCGAATCTCCAGTAGATATTGTTAAGTGCACACACAGCTTATGCGTAATTCTCCTGGTATTCACTTGTCCAGACAATTCGTTCGGACGGGCCATCGTCTTTTCATACTAGACTCATCAATCATTCTGTCGACAAAAGTATGGACTACGAGAAAACAGAAGAAAGTTCTCAGAGGAGATACCTGTGTGTCATGATTCTTAGTTAAATTTTCTGTAATTACGTACAAACAAATATTAAAATGTATCTTGAATTCTGCCGAGTTTGTCAATTAGTGTTATAGAAGTATGTAAAATCCTCGGAACATCTAACAATCGGGAACATTCTTACTATATTTACGAGTACATCATTATTTTCATAACCTACATGCGGGAAACAAAATGTGACCTAAAATTCTTTATTTAAAATTAAATTACATTTTGAAAAATCTTATTGACTTTCCAGAGTCTGGAGATCTTTATAACATTTACAAAAGTTCTTCTCTCAAAACAAACGAAAGAAATATGATGACCCCGCAAGTACGCATTTAGTAATAGGTTTGTTCTTTAAACCTAAAGAATTTGGCGGTGTTTTAGTCTTTTCAGAGGAATCTGCTCCGTAATCGATAGTCCCTGATTAAGTCTTTATTTAATTTGTAGTCAGTATGTGTACCGCCGTTATAAGTTTATTTTATAAGATTTAATTTACTAGATTTTTGATTTAAATTTACTTCAGGTCAAGGTGCAGCTAATATGTAAGTGGAAGCGGGTTACAATATAATTTAAAAATGTGGATTTAAATATGAAGGTGGATTTGTTAGTAATTTTATTTATAGTAATTTTTTTTATTTTAGCTCTAAAATAAGTAACTATCACCCGACACACTCAACATATTTGAGATAAGTCGTAACAAAGTAGACGTACTTCAGAAGCTACCGTATTTTGCAAGTACGCGATCCTCTGACTTATTACGTCAATGTACTCGATCCGAATGTCCGATTGTCTAAAGTCCTAAGTTTATTCGCGAACTTGAACTATGTGCGAAACGCGTGTTGAAGAAGGAAACTGGTTTTTGTCATGTACACGCATCAAACTTCTCAATGTGACGCCCAGATTATTTTTTTCAAGATAAATGCTACTTTGATAATACCAAATTTGTCTTTTTATTGTTGAACATAACAAATATTACTAGTGTGAGATATTTGATATTCAGCTGTCCATGAGGCATACATATCAAGAATGTAGTCATCATAACTATTACTAGAAATATGAAAATAAATATCACTCTTTGTACTCTTTTTACGACTCTCAGTTGTTTGTTGAGCGGTTAGGCTGCTCGCCTCCCACCATGGCCGCCTCACTCCCAGATTTTCGCGAGTGGGAATCGTGCCGGACGATGCAGCTGGTCAGCGAGTTTTCTCGGGGATCTCCCGTTTCCCCCGCGCTTGCATTCCGACACTGCTCTGTTCTCACCTGACTTCACCCAGTTATACGCCCTCTGAGGGGAGTCTAGTTCAAGCAGTTCATGAAGGGAAGTCGGGGGACATCAATGTTATACGTCGTTTATATTATACCTGTCGAGGTTAGGGGAATCTCATGATGCTAGAGCACGTGGGGAAAATTAATATAAGGAGCTATGGGTTACTATATGGTTATATAATTAAACATCCGGATATTACATAAAATACCATATGGTCGAGGGAGCATTGTTAACTATCTATTGAGAGGCGTGGAATGGAGTAAGATTCCTGCCGCTACTCTGCATTGCCCTCATATCGACGTGGCATAACGCAACATGGCGATGATCTCCTGGCTGGTATAGGAGCTTCCTGTTTACCAGGGTTTGGGCAGTGAGAGTCCCGATTGCGGCAACTGGCTGTCCTGATTACAGCTCGTGTGTGATGGCGTGTTCAGGCAGGTCGTCGAATTATGGCCTGTTCACATATTAACAACCCTCATCGGCTCTCAAGACCTCATTGTTAAGAGTCGCCCAACTCTCTCAACTCAACTGTTTGTGACAGTTTGCCAGCACGCTCAAAACTCAGTTTATATGAGGTACATGGCACCTCCGAGAAAATCCTATCTGGTAAAATATGAGTACTTAAGATAATCCTGCAGTAAACGCGCAAGGTGTCTGTCCCAGCAATTATTCCAAATTAGTTTGTGTATGATTGGAAAACGTAACGTAGCTCCTTGTCTGCAATTAATATTATCCCTCGTTACTTCGCGAATTGCGAAAACCTCAAAATATGTCCCGAGCAAGGCTCCTAATTTGGAACATGGCGCATACAGCTACTGCGAATACTTACTGATAATCAATAGCTTACAAAACAGTCCTCTTCCTTGGCTTTGCTCTCCCATAATGCCATTGTTTCGTGCAATATTTAAAAGTGCATTAAATAAATAAATTAGAACAAAAGTTCAACATTGAAATTAACTGAGATATCAGTTTTAGCCTACCATCCGCATCTTTCGAAAATTTAACATTCACTGTTTAAAAATCGTTGGGCGTATGTTCGCAATCACGTTTTATAATCAGCCACTTCGTCCGAAGTGTTGATTAGTACGGATATAAAAAATTAAGAAATCCCAGAAAACAAAACACACATAAAGTTAATTGCCGAAATGATATAGTTACACACAAATAAATGAGGTAAAATAGGGACAGACTCCGTATATTTTGAAAACAGCTTCTAATACTATGAAACGCAGGCATACGTGTGATGTAAATACCGAAATAAAATGTTTGAGAAGATATATTAGTAAGGACCATTAAAACTAACACAAGTATTAAAATATAAACAAAATAAAATTAATGTCTTTTTTTGTAAATTTTTCTTTCTCGTTTTTAATCACGCCCGCAACACCATATGCCGACATAGAAAGTGCACGATTCGTGAAGGCACCGTTTACATTTCAAACACTGAATCCAATCCGATGTAGGAGAATGGAACTCTATAGACCTAGATATTCCACACATTCCTTTCATTGAGTTTGGCTATAATGTTGTTACTATGACTACTTCTCAGGCTTATTTTATCATATGTTTTCTTCTCAATTTAACGATTCATGCCGCAGTCTCTTTCAGTATTTTTTTTCCTTTGGTGTGATCTCCCTTTTTCTTTTCCATCTCATTTTTCTTTGGCAATTTTGTGTGTTATCTTTGGCCACTTTATTTGTTTCTCTATTTGTTTTCTCCAATTTGTTTTGCTTTCTGTTTTGATGTTATGTTCAGTGAGATTAGCCGCTGACTGTTTTCTGTTCCCATGCTACCAGTTACTTTAGGTACTAGTGATATTTTACCAAGTAATTTTCTTGGAACGTCTCCTGCAGAGTGATCGCTTCCAATAGGCGCAACTGACCTTTCAAGTTCTTGATTCCCGTATACGAAACCGTCGGTTTCATTTCTACCACGAAATAATGATGGCTGTGTTGCATTCCAATTTGTAGCAAATGCAGAAATTATTTTTTTTAAAACTAGGAATGCCATTCCGTTGTTGCTCGTTGCATGGTTCAGCTGAGAGGAACACACAATCTGGAATTGCTGTCCTGTCAAAAGGTGTGATGCCACATGCCCTGAATCCAGAAAATTCATGCTGGACTTCCGCCACACTAGTCCGCGCTTTGTAGGGCAAAGAACCAAAATGAAGGATTGTAATTCTTCTCTTCGTGTCAGATGCTGTATTTACCATAACCCATGTAGGCCTATGGCAAGCTTTTTAAAAAAAAAAAAAAAAAAAAAAAAATGATCGGTAATATGGCTGCAAATAATGACTCTGTTGACAAATTAGTGTAACTCTTAACTTTGGACTGATGTTTCCAACAAAGAAGACTAAGTCATGTGAATGACCTTTCTCTTCGACAGAAAAAGTGCAGGCCTTGTCGTTTCCCTGGGAAGGAAATTATTTACAAATTAATCCATAAAAATGCCTGTATTTACATATGCAGACTCTCTTATCGCTACTGTCACAAAACCTGGTGACATTCCATCTTAAACTGCATGTTTCTTGTTCACTCTTGTTCACTTGTTCTTCCCCGTTACAGCAGGCAATGACGGATATTGTGTCTCCTCTCTCAGTACAAGTGAGTACATGGATATCTTCGCTCCCTCTAAAGCCTACCATGGATTGTTGTTAAGTTTTAATTCTCTTTCATTTACGTTACAGATACATCCAGTCGTATCGGTTTTATCATTTCCAATCTCTGTTTTTGTCAAAAGGTCAAAATATTCATCAGCCTCTTTTATGCCCATTCCAGTAGTTCTAGCAAGAGAGATATCTTGGGATTTACGGACACTTACATCTTCATTACTTTCTAAGAATGATATGGGCCAACCTCTTTCACAACTTTAATGTACTGAATTTCCCTTTTAATTGCGTACACATCGCCAAATCTAGTGTAATTTTTTCTCAGGCTGGTTGTTGTGGGAGCGAAACCACAAGCTTGTAATTATTTCTGTATCCTTCCCCAAGGAAGATAGTGGCCCATGTCCAGTTTTCTCAGAATTACGTAAAACTAATCCACTTCAAAGTGTTCGTTCAGAAATGCTAACAAACTAATCTCGATGCTTTCCTTTCCCCATATACTTCCTCCTTTACACGTAGTACTGTTTCTCTCAGATCACCTTCTATCCACTTTCCTCTCTCAGTTGTTCTTATTCGTACTCTTGGCATTTTGCTCTTCGAAATCAAATTGAACTTAATTAGGAATACGAGTTATAACGCAGCGTTAGTTCCACTAGGTGAATAGTCGCAAATGTTCGGCATCTGTCCCTTGATATCACTGCATGTTACCAGGATTGTTGAGACAGATGCTGCAGCGCCAATCACAGCCGGGAGAACGGGCACACCAAATAGCTGTGGGGCTAAACATAACCTACAATACCTCTTCTAAACAATGTGTAGGCGAGTTACTTATCAACATCTCAGTACGTAACTAACATTGCTAATTCAATAATGTGCATGGAAATTTGATGACATCCTGTACGCCGGAGCGGCAAACACGACGCTAGCTTCCGATTGTGCACCAACTCCGACAAAAATTTAACTGCGTGCCACTTTCGGCGTGAGTCACAACCTCATTCTCCACCCCCCCTCCCTCCCGTCAGGTGTGGCGGTGGTGAAGTGGTTAGACTGCTCACCTCCCACCTAGGCGGACCGGGTTCTAATCCCAGGGAGGTCACATCTGTATTTTCGCACTTGGGAATCGCCCCGGACGATGCCGCTGATCGGCGGGTTGTCTCATGTATCTATCATTGCATTCGGCGCCGCTCCATAACCCCCTGACTTCACCCTCACCGGCTCTCAAGACCTCGATGTTAATTGCTGCCCAAATATCTTCTTCCCCACCTTAATTAGTAGAGAAATCCCTCGGTGCCTAGTATCATAGTCCACCTGTCAAATATTATTACAGAAGCCGTATTAATGTATCTTTATATCACAAACATTATAGTAGCTATGAAAAAAAAAACATTACAAATTACGCTCTTTGCGAAATAACTGGTGAATACTGAAGCTTAGTCCCATAGATTAGCTGAATGAAAACATATGTTGAAAAAATTCTGCTTGAGTTGTGATTAACGGTCCACTTCCTCATAACTGTAAAACATTAATGTTCTTTGCTCCTCTGTGGTGCGGAGTCCAGCTGACACCGCATTATTTAGGATTGAATTCCTTTCTACATAGTCAATCACGACCACAAGGAGGCAGGAAAAAATTTCAACGTACCGCACACAAGAATGTTTTTCACGGTTTTAATTGAATCCGGAATTAGCGAGGACAAATCCGAGAGTGTGTTTGTTGAAGCCTAGCAGATGCGAGCTTCATTATTCTCCACGGCAGAACAACTTCAATGCGCGATGTAATTTAATTTAAATTGACAATCAATACAAAGCGAATCTGTTACTCCACAGTGGGAGCAGGGAAGAAAATTCACAGTGTGTTTTGTTTGTATTATGTATAAACGTCCAAATAATGTTCTTTCTGTGTGAGCCAGCATTTTTTGAAAGTAACTGTAGTTATATGTTCAAAAAACCTATAATTCAGCAGATTTTAAAAATACTACAGCCAAATCCCTTCGTTTGGATTCGTGTTTCATTGCGCAATAGCTCATGAACCATTAATACAGCGGCAAAGAGCTTTTTTTTTTAAAGCCTCTGGTTCTAAAGGCTGTTCACGGTAAAGTGAGCACTTTTGAAATCAACCTTTGAAAAATGTCACTGCCCCTGCATGTATATATTTTAACGGGCGCACTGAGTAACATGCGTCCAGTAAATTTGGTAATGATGAATGGGAAATAGTTCGATATCTTAACGTCAAATAAATAGTGTTAGGTAACTATTTTTTCAAACTGAAATTATTTCTTTCTCTCTGTTTTTTTCTAATACGTCTAGGAATGTGCGACTCAGGGTGCGTCGAACCTTCGAGATAGTCACGGCCAACGCTATAAATATTGCGGCATGCCTTCGGGCCGGGTGCGTCGAACCTTCGAGATAGTCACGGCCAACGCTATAAATATTGCGGCATGCCTTCGGGCCGGGTGCGTCGAACCTTCGAGATAGTCACGGCCAACGCTATAAATATTGCGGCATGCCTTCGGGCCGGGTGCGTCGAACCTTCGAGATAGTCACGGCCAACGCTATAAATATTGCGGCATGCCTTCGGGCCGGGTGCGTCGAACCTTCGAGATAGTCACGGCCAACGCTATAAATATTGCGGCATGCCTTCGGGCCGGGTGCGTCGAACCTTCGAGATAGTCACGGCCAACGCTATAAATATTGCGGCATGCCTTCGGGCCGGGTGCGTCGAACCTTCGAGATAGTCACGGCCAACGCTATAAATATTGCGGCATGCCTTCGGGCCGGGAGTTGAGTTGAGTTGAGTTTGAGTTGATGCGTGAATGAGTGGCTGAGTTCCGAGCGATAGAAGACGAGCAGCGGGAGAAGTGACCAGCTGGAAGGAAAGTATGCTACTGCGAGTATCGAGCAGTGAAGAGTGCGGATGGCAGGCTGGAATATTCGACCAGATGCGTGAGTTAAAGACATAAATGATTGCAACAGATTGACTGAACACATGTTAATAATAAGTATGACTTAATTGACCATAACCAACACAGACGATTAAGAATGGGGTTAATTAGAGTCGAAATGGACTTTAAATATTGCGCTCACTGTTAAATAAAAAGAGTAAAAGTGGAGACAGATAATTTAATACTCTAAATAATAACGGATTGAATAAATTAGAAATCAAATTTAGTTTCTTTTATGTTTATTATTAAGACCTCCATCCCTCACGAACTGAGATACGCCCCCCCAGCTGTCCGTATGTAACAATGCGAAAATGTTTTGAAGCTTTATTGAGCTAACCACATTAATAGCTTAATGATGGCCAGCTATGCAGATTATTAACTTTAAGAAATCTAATAAATACACCGACACCCATATAAACCAATATAGCTGTTAAGCGCTACCGAGTGGTTAGCATGTGACGTTATGTTCAATTTAATCTTTAACAAACACGTTTGATGATACTACACTTCCCAACACACGCACGCACGCGCACACGCACTTCAGACTAACGCAAGGCAGGCTGCACACCTGGTGCGTCAAGACAAGACAAGACATGGAAGAACTCGTCTTAAGTCAAGATTCAGACACACGCCCGCACAATAGAAAAACATTGTGTCTGCGACATGTGTTGTTTAATCAGTAGACGAGATGACTTCTTCGAGTGAAGAGGATATTTTAATGTATATCTGGTGCGATCTAAGCAAGAGAAAAATAAAAATAAAATGGGTCCACGATTTTAACTTATCGTGTGCACAACATGGAGCACACGTCTTAGCTCGTGATTTGTTGGATGATCCAATCAAGTTCCACAGTTTTGATCGAATGTATCCTGATACATATCGAGAACTTTATCACAGACTTTTGTCATTACTGAGGAAAGAAGACACTAAGTTCAGAAAGACTATTACAGCAGATGAGAAGTTGCTTATCACATTAAGGTAAATATGTATATGTTTAGTGTACTGTATGATACTGAGTATGTAGTAACTGAAATACTGATTATTTCTAGTCATTTTAATTATTAATAGCAGCATCACTAGCCTGTTTTTGCCTCACATTCTCAGTTAGTCTCAGAATGCAGTCACCATAAAAAGCGTCGTATAAAATAAAGAATATAATGTGTTCTCAGGTATCTTGTGACTGGAAGCAGCCTCAGGGATCTGAGTTTCCACTTCCTAAGAGGAAATATTGTGAAGGATGTTTGTACGGCAATATGGTCTGCGCTTTAGCGGGGATTTATGCCATTGCCCACAGAAGAGACGTGGAAACGAATTTCTGACAGGTATTTGGAACTTTGGAATATGCCAAACTGTATTGGTTTTGTTGACGGAAAACACATCCGTATTCAATGTCCCAGTAAACGTGGCTCGTCATTTTATAACTATAAGGGATGTTTTTCCATTATTTTATTACCGTTAGTCAATTCCGACGGTAATTTCTTCTGTGTAGAAGATACGAATACGGACTAAATTGTGACGATGGTGTTTTCCAGTCATCTGCACTTGGTCGAAAGCTAAACAATGATCAACTACACATCCTGGAGTCCACAAAGTTACCTGACGATGAGTATGGGAGTGCGCCATTTGCATATTTCTTTTTGTTGGCAATGAAGCCTTCCCTTTACAGAAGCATTTAATGAGGCCATATCCAAGAAGAGAACTTACAAACTCAAAAAGAATAATAGACTCAGTAGAGCAAGAAAAGTATTGAATGCGCCTTCGGTATTTAGGTCACATGTAAAACCATTTCTGTATAAATACTCTACCTTCTTGATTTTGGAAAAGGTGTCAGGAACGACAAGTATTCAGCCAGATAATACGACTGTTTACTTTTTATAGCAGAACCACTAGCCTGAGTCTGTCTCACGTGTCTTGCCCAACAGTTTCGGCAATTCCTCCATGTTTCTTTACAAACATTCACTGCAACAGATATAAAATAAAAACACACATTTAAACTTATGTACCAATGTTATAACACATCTGACACACAATACATATAATAAGAATAAATGTTTTTAATACAAAAATGACCACGTTAACTACGGTATAAAGGCTGAAACTACACTGTACTCATGTTCATTATCAGACGTTTATTCCCATTTATCTATTACTTAACAATATTTTATTTTCATGTCAGCTAACATTAACATCTCTTTTCAATATTAATTATATTTTGTATTGTATAAAAGGAATATGATGGGGTCGGCATTTATTCACAGTAAATAAAAGCTACCTGGCAAATGTTGCTGTTACGAAAGCATTGTCGTAGAGAAATTTGCGTACATTGACAGGCCCACCACGACAGATAACTGTACCTTAGTAATATAATAACACAGATGTAGCTACATATTGTTTTTATGCTGTTACCTTCAGCAATAATAAATGGTTTCTCATGAAACATGATGAGACTATTTCGGAAATAACAAATAATGTATTTTACTCACCATTTAAGTCGATTTCTTCAGAAATTACTCGCCAAGCTTTGTCCAATTCATCTTTGTTTGCATGACCCACCAATGAATCTTCGCAAATCAATGGAAATTCTTCCACCACTTGCACAAGTTTAATTACATCTTCTTCACTCATGTTTACCTCCTGTGCCTCCAAATCACTACTAAAGTCTGAAGCGTGACGCACGGAAATTGAGCACGCCGTGTCTCTTCAGGTGTGTCCGAGCCATGACGCTGACGTCAGCATCATGACTCGGGCAGGTGTACGGCAATTTCTAAATCCCCTCTGTTTGCATTATATTCCTTTCCTTGCGACACGCTTCAGACAAACTTGTCTTGACTGTTCCGGGTCTTAACGCATCAGGTGTGCGGATTCCTAAGACACAAATCACAAAATATAATGCTTCACATAATTACTTCGGAAAATTATAAATGTGCACGTATAGTCTAACATGCCCTCTATAACGTACATATATTCATCGGCTATGACGTCGTATTCTATACAGTAAAGATACTTCCGTATGTTCGGCATTTAAACACTTAATTGGCTGCTTGTTTCGTTAGCTCGGTTGGTTTGTTTTTCATATAACAAAGGTAATTGACAGAAAACTCTTAGAGTTGTAAAATGAAAATATACATTCCAATAAAGTGTTTAAAATAGAGTGGAATACTTGAGAGTGCTCACATCCCAGTGTATTTATAGTTATATGTTTATTTCAATAAATATGGTGATAAATACTAGAGCACCATAACCAGTAACCTATGCTTCACCCATAAACACACTGAAAAAATTACATATTCACCGACGCCACTTAGCAGCCGACACTCAAAACAGCAGTCGAGTCGAGCGAGAGCGAGTAATCAGCTGACTGCAACGTCCCTGGCAGCCAACTCGAAAAGAAAGATGACCACTGAGGTGACGCAAATACTCCTGACGGCCAACTCTGGAAACAAAGATGACCACTGAGGTGACACAGATACTCCTGACGGCCAACTCTGGAAACAAAGATGACCACTGAGGTGACGCAAATACTCCTGACGGCCAACTCTGGAAACAAAGATGACCACTGAGGTGACACAGATACTCCTGACGGCCAACTCTGGAAACAAAGATGACCACTGAGGTGACGCAAATACTCCTGACGGCCAACTCTGGAAACAAAGATGACCACTGAGGTGACACAGATACTCCTGACGGCCAACTCTGGAAACAAAGATGACCACTGAGGTGACGCAAATACTCCTGACGGCCAACTCTGGAAACAAAGATGACCACTGAGGTGACGCAAATACTCCTGACGGCCAACTCTGAAAACAAAGATGACCACTGAGGTGACACAGATACTCCTGACGGCCAACTCTGGAAACAAAGATGACCACTGAGGTGACACAGATACTCCTGACGGCCAACTCTGGAAACAAAGATGACCACTGAGGTGACTCAGATACTCCTGACGGCCAACTCTGGAAACAAAGATGACCACTGAGGTGACACAGATACTCCTGACGGCCAACTCTGGAAACAAAGATGACCACTGAGGTGACACAGATACTCCTGACGGCCAACTCTGGAAACAAAGATGACCACTGAGGTGACACAGATACTCCTGACGGCCAACTCTGGAAACAAAGATGACCACTGAGGTGACGCAGATACTCCTGACGGCCAACTCTGGAAACAAAGATGACCACTGAGGTGACGCAGATACTCCGGACGGCCAACTCTGGAAACAAAGATGACCACTGAGGTGACGCAGATACTCCTGACGGCCAACTCTGGAAACAAAGATGACCACTGAGGTGACGCAGATACTCCTGACGGCCAACTCTGGAAACAAAGATGACCACTGAGGTGACGCAGATACTCCTGACGGCCAACTCTGGAAACAAAGATGACCACTGAGGTGACGCAGATACTCCTGACGGCCAACTCTGGAAACAAAGATGACCACTGAGGTGACGCAGATACTCCTGACGGCCAACTCTGGAAACAAAGATGACCACTGAGGTGACGCAGATACTCCTGACGGCCAACTCTGGAAACAAAGATGACCACTGAGGTGACGCAGATACTCCTGACGGCCAACTCTGGAAACAAAGATGACCACTGAGGTGACGCAGATACTCCTGACGGCCAACTCTGGAAACAAAGATGACCACTGAGGTGACGCAGATACTCCTGACGGCCAACTCTGGAAACAAAGATGACCACTGAGGTGACGCAGATACTCCTGACGGCCAACTCTGGAAACAAAGATGACCACTGAGGTGACGCAGATACTCCTGACGGCCAACTCTGGAAACAAAGATGACCACTGAGGTGACGCAGATACTCCTGACGGCCAACTCTGGAAACAAAGATGACCACTGAGGTGACGCAGATACTCCTGACGGCCAACTCTGGAAACAAAGATGACCACTGTGGTGACGCAGATACTCCTGACGGCCAACTCTGGAAACAAAGATGACCACTGAGGTGACGCAGATACTCCTGACGGCCAACTCTGGAAACAAAGATGACCACTGAGGTGACGCAGATACTCCTGACGGCCAACTCTGGAAACAAAGATGACCACTGAGGTGACACAGATACTCCTGACGGCCAACTCTGGAAACAAAGATGACCACTGAGGTGACGCAGATACTCCTGACGGCCAACTCTGGAAACAAAGATGACCACTGAGGTGACGCAGATACTCCTGACGGCCAACTCTGGAAACAAAGATGACCACTGTGGTGACGCAGATACTCCTGACGGCCAACTCTGGAAACAAAGATGACCACTGAGGTGACACAGATACTCCTGACGGCCAACTCTGGAAACAAAGATGACCACTGATGTGACACAGATACTCCTGACGGCCAACTCTGGAAACAAAGATGACCACTGTGGTGACGCAGATACTCCTGACGGCCAACTCTGGAAACAAAGATGTTCGCTGATACTTGCGCACTCTAGCAAATACCACCATGACGCCATCCAGAAGGTCAATGTCACACACGTCCAACATGACCGCTACCTAACCAGAATTATGGAACATGAAAGGAATTGGATTCAAAGTTGGCGACCAATCAACCAGAATGAATCCATGAAATGTTACTCCTTGTCTTCCCATCTTCTCTTCCCCCGATCATCAGCGCTTGGAGGAACCAACTACATATACTCACATGATAAACGAATAAAATAGTCATGAAGCCTACAGCAACGTTTATTTTACATTTGGTGAGGCTAGACGAAGCATTCTATGCCACTGCTATTGGAAAATGATCTTTCTTGCAGCATTTATGATATTCACGCCTCTTCCACTTGGCATTAAAATATCATAAATTAACACAGAATACTTGGAAGAAATGACAAAACATTAAAACACGGGCTGCAGCTGACACAAACTCAGCTGCCCCGCAAAGTAATCGGAGACCCACCTCTCCCTCCCCTCATCCTGGAACGATGCGCTCGCGGCTTCCTGATTCCCCTTTCTGGGAATACCGTGAATGCCGACAGTGGCGAGACTTGCAAGCGTCACAGACCTCCTATCGCCTGCTAGAATTTCAGATACGTTAGGGACGGCGCAAGAATGTTCTGGCGAGTCTGGCTGGCGCCTCAGCCCTCAGCGACTCATCACGCGAGTTGGGGAAGATTCTAGGTGGCGGCCTAAGACACTATATATATACTGCTGCAACCCAGCGGCCGGCAGTCTTTGATGGAGGCCGCCTGGCCGAGTGTGCGCGAGCGAAGAAAGTGTGGACGACGACTGGAGATTGCGGGACGGCGGCGGGCGAGATGTTCGTGGCCTGAATGGACGAGAGGGTGAGAAACCGATGCGTGTAGCCTACTGTGTGTGAGGGCGCTTGGAGGACTCTAGAACATTGAGATTGACGGGACATGGACTGAACTGAGGTGACTCTGAATGGAAGTGTAATATCGATTTTATTGTAAATATTCCAACTGTCCAATATGGGCGTGTAAATTATAAATAATTGAATAGGTTGATACACAGACTATTAAGCCTTATATTTTATTATTTAATTTCGTTGATTTCTTTGTCGTAATTATACATTTTAATAATTGGTGTCAACTGTGAACAGTAAGTGATTTGAATTTATTGTGAGAAATTGACTTCAGAGAATTCTGCTGTAGTTATTGTAAATAAAATAAGGAAATTATAATTAATTCTTCTGTTTGATTAAGACCTCCATCCCTTAACGAACTTGGCATAGCCCACTTAAATTCTAAAGAGAGAAATTTAACACTGGTGTCAGAAGTGGGATGGAGGCATTTTATAAAAATAAAATAATAAAATAATCGTAATTAGTATTTGTAAATATCACAATATTTGAGCGCACTTAGCCGAGGATTTGGTTTGAAATTTTTGAATGCTAACTAGGAAAATATCGGCAGACATGGAAGCACTTTGTTCTTTAATTGACGCACTAAGTGGGCAAATTAGTAATGTAAATGAAAATGTAAAGAGTAAAATAGATAATGTTAGTGAACCTGTAAATAGCCAAATTATTAGTGTTAGAGACAGCGTGAACGAAGGCGTAGATAGAAAAATAGACAGCATAGATAGCAAAATAGACAGTGTGAATGAGAATGTGGACAGAAAGATAGGTGTGAGCGAGTTGGTGAACAATAAAATAGACTGTGTGGACAAGAAAATTTACAGTGTAAGGGTCAGTGTTAACGAAAGGTTGGACAGTGTCGAGTGTAAAGTGGACCAAGAGGTGAGCACCCACAAGAAGGAATGGCAGGAGTTCTTGCAGAAGCAGGGGAGACGACATGTAGGAGCAGTAGAGGAGCCGAGTTTGGTTACCACCGAGACTACGAGTGAAGGCAGCCAGAAGAAGGTAGAGGTCGCCGCCAGTGCAGCTATCGCAAGGGAATCACAGCAATTCTGCAGTTTGGGAATACCCCAGCCAGGGGTGGGTAAAGGCGCCACAATTAAGCCCGCCCCTTACGATGGACAGACACATTGGCGCGAGTACCGGCACCAGTTCGAGATCGTGGCCACCCTGAATGGCTGGACAGAAGAGCAGAGGGCGTACTACCTTGCGGCTGTACTGAGAGGATCAGCGTTGAGCATACTGCTGTCGTTACCGGAAAGACATCGTCTAGAATACTCCACATTGGTGTCGACTTTGAAGCTTCGATTCGGCGACCGGTACCTGCCACACGCCCACCATGCCCAATAGCGAAGCTGCATCCAGCGACCCGGCGAACCACTGCAGGAACTGTGGCAGGACATCGTGAGGCTGTCGCACCTGTCTCTGGAGGGATGCTCGGTTAGCTGCACCTCACACCATGCAGGATGCCTTGGCCCAAACACTGGAGGTGGAGTCAGCATGGCAGTCATCAGTGCCACGACGTCCAGTGCGGTAGTGATGCTTGATGAAGGGGCGGACGACAGCATCAAGGGGATGTTGAAGGACTTGCAGACGACTATCAGGGATATCTCCTCCAGGATGCGCAGTACGGAGACTCGCCATCCCCCACCCAAATGACAATAATTTTGGACGTGTGGACAGCCGGGGAACCTGAGATCCAACTGTCCTCAGCAGCAACAGCAGCAGCAGAAGCAGCAGCACCAACAGCCAGGGAGCAGGCACCAAGGAGCAGGTGAGAGCACAATATCTTTAGGAAACTTGTAAGCACTGGTCTTGAGGGGCAAAGGTCGGTGATTGCTGGAGAGAAGGCCCCGATGCTTTTGCAAGTGCGCTCAATGAAACAAGACTTCAATGCCATATTGGTGGAGGGGAGCCTAGATGACGTTTCTTGCCAGATGGCCGTTGACACAGGAGCGACTATAACAGTAGTAAGACCCGACATTCTTGGGCCTTCCCTCCAGCGATCATCCGATAAGAACATGGATCACTGCTATTTAACAACAGTAATGGACGAGACCACACCAGTCAAAGGCAAGAGAAGGGTATTCTTATATCTCGGTAACCTTGCGATAGAGTATTATATATATATATATATATATATATATATATATATATATATATATATATATATAGCAGAAATAAAGGACGAATGCATTTTGGGTCTTGAAGTTTTATGTAAACTGGGATGCTGTATTGATACTCGACTGGGGGTGTTACGTGTACGCAATACCGAGTTGGTAGTGCCAACACGACGAGATTTATCTTCGCCAATGAGCTGCCCAGTGGTGTGTATTCAGTCAACTGTGCTCCCTGCTTCTAGCGAAGATGTTATTTCATGTAGATGCCAGAGAAAATTTGTCAGGCGACTGGGCATAATCAAACCAGCCCAGGAAGGTGGCATTTTACCCGATGGTGCCATTGTAGCCAGGACATTGATTTATTTCAAAATCGGACAGTTTGCCTGTTAGGATGATTAATTTGTCTGGTCGTGCTATCCGCCTTGAAGATGGGGCCACAATAGGGTTTGCAAGCAGGTCTCACAGGTACTTCCACATGTTTCAGAAACTTCACTGTCACAACTTACTGAATGTCCCCTTCCAGATGCTCTGGGGGAACTGCTGACAAGAAAAAGTGGAAACTTCAACTTACGACAGGAAAGGGCAGTTTCAGAATTGTTACAGAGAAATAGAGGTGCTTTCTCCTTGCGAGCCCAATGGCCTTGGCAGAACTAATGTTGCATGCCACCACATCGGCACAGGGGTTGCCAGACCAATAAAGCAGCCACCAAGGCGACTACCACTAGCTTCATACGAGGTCGTTGATGGAATTCTGAGAGAGATGAGGGATTTAAATGTGATAGAGCCATCGGTCAGTCCATGGTTTTCTCCCATTGTCATTGTTAAAAAGAAAAATTGCTCTATTCGATTTTGTGTTGATTACTGCCGACTTAATAATGTGACCAAGAAAGTTTCTTACCCATACCCTAGGATAGACGACACCCTGAATAGCCTAGCAGGCTCACAGTGGTTTTCTACTCTAGACATAAGGAGAGGGTATTGGCAGTGCGAGATGGCCCAGGAAGACAAGAAAAAGACTGCCTTTTATGTCCAAGGGAAAGGAACCTGGCAATTCAAGGTTATGCCCTTTGGGATATGCAATACCCCTGCCACCTTCGAACGACTAATGGAGAAAGTTCTGTCCTTAGAGATTTGTCAAGTGTACCTAGACGACATTGTGGTCACAGGAATAATTTTTGAAGATCACCTGGCGTGCTTAGATTCTGTGTTTCAGAAAGAGACTGTGGCCATTCTGAAATTGGTTCACAAGAAATGCTACCTTTTCCAAAAGATAATTAATTACTTGGGTCTTGTTGTATCGGCCCATGGGATTAAAAGAGACCCCGAGAAGACCAGGGCAATAAGAGACTGGCCTCTATCAAAGGATAAATCTGAAATTCGAAGTTTCCTGGGCTTATGTACTTACTACCGTCGATTTGTGCCTAGGTTCACCACTATCACCAAACTTCTGCATGAATTGACTCAGGCAAAAAGAAAATTTTGTTGGACCCTAGAGTGCATAATGTATTTCAATGGACTAAAGGAAATTCTGATATCTCCCGCAGTACTGGGTTTCCCGAGTAGAGAGGGTGAATTTATTCTTGATACTGATGCTAGTGATGTTTGAATCGGGGCTGTGTTATCTCAGACCTGGAATACTTCAGTAAGGTGCTACACAAGCCCGAGAGGAACTACTGTGTGACACACAGGGAGCTTTTGGCAGTGGTGAAGGCGATTGCACATTTTCATCCATATCTTTATGGTGGACACTTTATTCTAAGAACTGATCATGCTTCATTATGCTGGCTGCTAAATTTCAAGAACCCTGAAGGTCAAATAGCCCGGTGGATACAGCACCTGCAAGAATATGACTTTGAAATACAACACAGGTCTGGGTGCATTCACAGCAAAGCAGATGCACTCTCCAGGAGACTATGCGAACCATTATGTCGTCATTGTGAATGCCAGGAGAAGGTTGGTATATTATGGAAAGTAAGGAGGACAAGAATTCAAGGCCCTGCATCTGGTGATGGTTCATCTATATGGACAAAAAGGACATAAGAAATTATCAGCTGAGTGACCCTACCTTGCGTCCAATATTGGAGTGGAAGGAAACCGGGTAGCGACCGAGTTGGGAGGAGATATCTAGCCTAGGCGTGACAGTAAAGGCATACTGGGCAAAGTGGAATTCTCTTGTTATAAAGAATGATGTGCTTTACAGGAATTGGGAAAGTAACATTGGGAGACAGAGTCATTTACAATTGGTGCTACCAGAGTGCCGAATCCCAGAAGTGTTAAGAGAACTGCACAACACAGCATCAGGTAGTCACTTCGGTGTAAATAAGACACTTGACAGAGTCCGAATGAGATTCTATTGGCTGCAATGTCGGCAGGATGTTGAGAAGTGGTGCCGTATGTGTGATGGATGTACTGAAAGGAAGAGTCCGAGGGTTAAGGGATGCTGTCCCCTTCAGAAGTACAATGTTGGGGCCCCATTCGAGAGGATGGCAGTTGACATTCTCGGACCCCTAAAAATCACTGAGAGGTGAAATATATACCTTCTGGTAGCACAAGACTATTTCACAAAGTGGCCGTTGTCGTACCGGGGCCAAACCAAAAGGCAGGTGCTGTAGCTGATGCTCTTGTCGAGCATGTTTTCTCCAGGTTTGGAATGCCGCTGGAGCTTCGTTTGGACCAAAAATGAAATTTGAAGAAACTCTTTTACAAGAAGTAATGAGAATTTTAGGAATGAAGAAAACCCGAACCACAGCATTACACCCTCAGTCTGATGGAATGGTTGAGAGGCTAAATCGTACCCTGAAACAGTATCTGACTATCTTAGTAGAAAACAATCAGAGGGATTTTGACTCTAAGGTACCCTTATTACTACTCGCATATCGCTCGGTGGTCCACGAACCAACAAGGCTAACACTTTCAAGGATGCTGTTTGGGAGAGAGCTCCGCCTACCTGATGACCTGCTGTTCGAACGTTCAGTGGAGAAAGAAGTAGCCTCTCCAGAATATGCTATCAAGTTACATCAGAAGTTAACCGACATTCATGAGTTTGCCTGGAGGTACCTTAATATTAACAGTGACAGAATGAAAACACGATATGACCGAAGAAAACCTGAGGAGACTTTTCAAGAAGGACAGCTGGTGTGGCTGTACAATACTCAAAAGAAGAAGGGATATTACCCGAAGGTAAAGAAATCTTGGGAAGGCCCATAGGATCTGAAGCAGATAAATAATGTGGTCTACAGGATTTACCGACAGGGCTCTCGGGCGAATCCTAAGGTTGTCCACATCGACCGACTGACGCTGTACGATGGTCCTGATTCTGTAGAGTACGTTCGGGACGAGCAGACTTAAGGAGGGGGCATTGTTACGTGCTGCAGCTGGCACCGACTCAGCTGCCCCACGCCGTAATCGAAGACCCACCTCGCCCTCCCCTCATCCTGATTCCCCCTTCTGGGAATCCCGTGAATGCCGACAGCGGCGAGACTTGCTGGAGTCACAGACTTCCTCTCGCCTGCTAGAGTTTTAGATACGTTTAGCGACGACACAAGAATGTTTTGGTGAGACTAGCTGGCGCCTCAGCCCTCAGCGACACATCACGCGAGTTGGGGAAGATTCTAGGTGGCGGTCTAAGACACTATATATACTGCCGCAACCCAGCGGCCGGCAGTCATTGACGGAGGCCGTTTGGCCGAGTGCGCGCGAGCGAATTGAAGTGTGGTCGACGACTGGAGATTGCGGGACGACGGCGAGTGAGGTGTTCGTGGCTTGGATGGACGAGAGGGTGTGAAACCGACGAGTGAAGCCTACTGCGCGTGAGGGCGCTTGGAGGACTCTAGAACATTGCGACTGGCGGGACATGGACAGAATGGAGGCGTAATAATGATTTTATTGTAAATATTCGAACTGTCAAATATGGACGCACACATTATTAAATCATTGAATAAGGTGATACATAATCTACTGGGACTGATCTTTAATTATTTAATTTAATTGATTTCTTGGTCGTAATTATACATTTTTATAATTAGTGTCAATTGTGAACAGTAAGTGATTTGAATTTACTGTAAGAATTTGAGTTCACAGAAATTTGCTGTAGTTATTGTAAATAAAATAAGGAAATTACATTTAATACTTTTATTTGATTAAGATCGCCATTCCTTGACGAACTTGGTATAGCCCTCTTAATTTCTAGAGAGAAAAATTGTAACAGTAAGTTCTACAGGACATTCTAAACACGTTTACGTCGTTTAAATTCAGAGTAGTTTGTCTCCACAAACCACATATATCTCCGATAGATTAACTGATATGGCGTTCAGTTGCTATAAATTCTGTTATTGTTCAAATTTCGTGCTAAAACACAAGCATTGCATTTGTAATTAGTTTTTTATATACAGTGCAACGCGCAGATAACGAAAATAAATGCTTATGTAATACCGTTTCATAAGCCGCATATGGTATAAAAAGATAAATACGTGATGTACTGGATGTTCCTTGTACTCAAAAAAAGCTGCAATAAATGCACATAGTTATCTACTGAGGAAATAAATTGCGTGTGATTTCACGATGATTTGTACTGGATAGTGTTTTATTGGTAAACTGCGTAATTTCACATAATTTTTTTAACGTTGTAGTTTTTCATTTTAGTCTACCCGTTGCTTCAGGCTTTGCCAAGTAATTTCCTAGAAAAATGTCTTCCTGGAGTATCCCAGAAGGTTATTTACCGACTCACAGGTAAATGGCAGCCAGTGTTTCTTAGAAAGTTTTACAACAGTCTATTTTGGTGCTGCAAAAGTTGTTGGCTTGTGGTATTATTCACTTTATATTCTCACGACATGCGTTAGGCATCAGTAAATGCAATTTAGCATTCGTTGTGGCGTACATTAATTGGCTGGCACTGTAGAAGACGTACTTTTCGGTGAATAGAAATGTTCTATACCGCGTTGCTTTGTTGCAGTAACCTTCCAAAATGTTCTATACCGCGTTGCTTTGTTGCAGTAACCTTCCAAAATGTTCTATACCGCGTTGCTTTGTTGCAGTAACCTTCCAAAATGTTCTATACCGCGTTGCTTTGTTGCAGTAACCTTCCAAAATGTTCTATACCGCGTTGCTTTGTTGCAGTAACCTTCCAAAATGTTCTATACCGCGTTGCTTTGTTGCAGTAACCTTCCAAAATGTTCTATACCGCGTTGCTTTGTTGCAGTAACCTTCCAAAATGTTCTATACCGCGTTGCTTTGTTGCAGTAACCTTCCAAAATGTTCTATACCGCGTTGCTTTGTTGCAGTAACCTTCCAAAATGTTCTATACCGCGTTGCTTTGTTCCAAAATGTCTCATTATATGTTAACAAAAACCACCGAGACAGAAGAGGAAACAAAATATAGACACTTGAGATTTACTTTACGTGCGTTCTCAAGAAGGCGTTGTTTCCAAACTGTTAATTATTTAACAAAGTACTTTCGGCTGAATTAGTGGTTAGTAACTAGCCTCACGTCTTCGCGTTCCGTGGTTATCTCCGAGTTATCCGATTTTCTCCTCTGTTTTAGTTCCGCAGAAACTCCACCTCTATAGCATCTCATACATTCATTTGGCTGTTTGGAACGACGGATAGTTTACATTTGTAGGGCGGCCTTCTGTGATTAGAGCTTGCAGCCTTTCACCCATATTGTCAAGGCTGATCAAGGTACAGAGGTGTTATCAATATCAACCTGATAATAAAATAAATAATTTAAAACAATGACATTCGTATGCAATTTTGGCGTAAATACAGTATAACATTTCTTCAAATCCTTGCTGATACAAATTTAAAAGAAGAAATTTTAACAGAAAGTTTTATTTCAGCTAAAGCACACCAGTGCCATGTTCAAATTTCTTTGAAATATACGACCAAGTTCCCTTTTTAAGAAGTTAACATATAGCGATTTTTGACTTTCAATATTATCTACAAATATAAATTTTAAATATGAGTATACTACCAAACGATCCCTCCCCACACAAAAAATTAATTCTGAAGACATTAACAATTTTTTCTTGAGCTGTAGCCCAACGTGTTAACTCTGTTAAATTTTGAGATTCGTGTGAAAACTGTACATGAAATAAAAATGCCTATAGCTCCTTTAGTTCGGTTTTTAAAAAGTAATTTACATCGTCGTCATACGTCTATCAGAATATTATATCATATTACTACGAAGAAATAATATCATTTAAAAAATTGTAGGCCCTATAAAGAATTTCCGATCCTTATACATGCTCAGTTATACCAAAAGGAGAGAACAAAATACATTTCAATTTTCAAATTACTTTGTCATGTGCAATAAAAAAATTAATGATATAACTTACGGGCATCTTTCCCTACATGGATGCTAATAACTCTAAATTAAGTTCATATAAGCCTAGATTGTACGTTATTAGAGATGGAACCAGAAACATATGCCCCTGGACGTGTGTATTCTGCAGGCAAGGGCAGTTCAGGGTGAGATGACTGGGCGAGCGATCGGCCTGTAATGGCTGTAAGGGTTTAAAATACCCTCAACCATTATCCAGAGTGCACCCTTATTGGTGGTGACGGTCTGCTAGATCCCTCTCTAACACTTGGGTGTGGACGGGGCTACCTCTGTATGCTCAGGCACTCGTCATAAGTCGAGCGGTCAATTTCCGAACTCCCACGAGGCCTTCTTGAGCGGTGCCATTATCAACAACACGTTGAAGGCCGGAGATTCAAATTCGTAAAAGTCACCAATTACACTAGGTATATGTACAGCGGTCCCAACATTTCCCCCCGGGGTTTCCACTGGTTTCCGATACAAAGAAGGGCTGGACTAATGCTGTCAGAGGTTAACTCTATATGCTGGAGAAGGTCTGGAGAGAGCGTCCCTCTCTAAGAAAGGTTGGGCGGTGAGCGACACACTTCTCCAGTTGTGTCCTGGAGAGACACTAGGGGTATTTACTTAAGAGGAAGTGATTATCCGTTTATATGTTTACCATTGGTACACTTGCTGTTGTCAGATGAGCAAATCAACATCTGAAAGCACCTGGTAACGTTGTTTTATATATATATAATAAGTTATATTATATATTATAGTTATAAATTATAGTTATATTAATGTTAGGCACTTGGGAGACATTTCACAAGTTTAACCGATGCAGTAGGCTGGAAATTACACCGATATGTGGTTCGATCCGATTTAATTGTAAGTTATGCTATTTCCTAAATTTAACGTGACTTGTAAATATGTTAGGAAACAAAAATTATCTTTGTTAAATGGAGACTTGCTCCCCTTACGGGAAGACGCGTACCTCGATTAATTAGTTGCAGATGAAAGAAAATAAAAAACCCTTATTCTCACTCGATGTGATACAAAATGTTATATTGTTACTTCTTTAATATCTTCGCTCTATTGTATTTTTTTTTATTTATTAAAACTTTCACTTACATCGTTGGTGTGTCTGGAAAGGCAGTTCCTTGCACTAACAAGCAACGAATCTCACGAAACCACACGCGATGTATACGGACTGTTCGATGCGACATTTCGCTTCAGAAAAATACACACCTCGAGTGACTGGGTTACTTCTACATGAAAGTTAGATGTAGTTTTTCAGTTGACGTTATGCCATTAGCTTTGAAAACAATCGTAAAATTGTATACTCAGTTACATTTCACACTAATAAACTAAACAGAACTAACTTGCTCATACCGGATGTATCAAGTGGAAGGTAAAATATTACATTGACGTAAAACAAAATTGACACGTTTATATGGAAGGCATACAAAGACATACTCATGAACACAACTTTATTCCGGAATACATTTCGATAAAAGCCTATAACGTGCGATGTACATTTCATTTCACAACAGATGTGGAACACGAAATAATACATCAAGAGTAGGTGTAAACAGGAATGTAGTACAGATTAAATTGCCTCGTGGGATGAAAATCCCCGAAACATTTTACTCTCTAACAGGAACGGCGCGTTTCGAAAACGGTCCCGGGACATCGAAATGTTTTAAATGACCAGCGCTGATCATAAATGATGGCGAGTGATTCTCAGCGGGTAAGGCATTAACAGACGTGCCGTTAATTTTCGTTGACGAGGTAGAGCGCACACTAAAAGCACTGGGGCAACTGAGTTATCTGCGTAAAAAATTGGGGTTTGGTTGCGACATACATCTGCCTCGCGCACTTTGCGATGGCGAAGCACTGAACGCCGAACGTGGGCCATATTACAGAAGTGGATTAAAAGCTTTTCATTTGGATAATTGCGTGCCGTAAAATCCCAGGCTTTCTGCGTTGCGAAAAGGAGAGGGGAGGGGGAGGGGATATCGCGATATCAAACAATCGGGACGGCAATCGGGCAAGCGAGCTCGTCAATCGCAATGGAAGTAGACAACGGAGCTACAGCGTGTGTAATTTATATGGACACGGTTTTATGTAGTCACGGGACGGAAACAAATGTTGCGGTCTTTTCATCAGTTGGCCTTCACGTGAAACAACACAACACTGGCCACATTCAGCTCCGGAATATGGAAGCCGTTAAAATCAGGAGAAATATTCCCGAGCCAAGTGTAAAAAACAAAAAAAAATGAAAGCCGCAAGTGATTTGATGACTGTCATATGTGCATTCCTCGAGTTTGAGCTGTTGGTGTTATTTTATATATATATATAAATAAATAAATATATATATATAACAAATTCTAGTAGGAACAATTTAATAAGACGACGTCGCATACAGTTAATTGCTTTCGAGTTAACCATTATGTAGTCTTTCAACGCTCACCTCAAGAAAACAAATCAGCGAAGCAAATTAATGGAAGCAATTAGCAGAGAACAAGGACATTACCGAGTTCATTACGTAAGGCCTGATAGCACATTTCCTGGTTACAAACTCTGATTCGGAAAAAAAAAATTGTTTATGCCAAATTTTTATTTTGTAAGTGTACTTATACTTGGAATAACTGAAAAGCTAACTTCAAATATGGCGTACTGCTCAATACAGTGACTTAGGTTTCGTAATGCTTCGCCGTGTTTATGGCAATAATAATAGATCACCGCTAAGAGTCCAAAACAAAAGCATTAAATCACAAAATCTCAAACTGCTGAAACTCAAACTTTTTGAAGAATGAACATGAAGCGAGCTGAAATTTGTCTTGGACTGAGAACAGTGACCCAACAATATTTGCTGCGAGCAGTGGATACTTTATTTGACATGACGCATTGTTTGACTACTGATCTGATGTAAAACCCATTCAAAGTAGTGAGGCCTAAACATTCATCTTAGCGCAAGGTGAAGAAAATAACTGCAAATTAGAAGGGGAGTAGGATAAAAATTAATTTTTAATGAAGTGGACATTACGTGACTTGAAAATGCTAAAGATTTTTGTTATGTTTTTTAACCACGGGTATCTGTCGTTTGATCCACTACTCGGCAAAAAGTTAGTTTTGTGCAGCAAATATTGTTAATGTTATATCTATTTTTCTACAAGTTTTTCTTCACGACGTGTAAATTAAAAGTGACATCAGAGAATAATGAACAAATTCTACAACGCATTTCAGGACCACATTAATTTCTTTAATAAATACACTTTCTAAATAAAGATATTGTCACAACGTCATGAGACAATCTCTTATTTATGTTTTTGGTAATCACACAAATATGAAAGAAATTACAGATATTCTGGCTCAGATTTTAGATTTCCTGGAGTTAACCTGAAATAAATAGCCGCCATTGTTTTAGACTCCAGTAAGGACACATCTCTCGTGTTATCAGAAGTAACTAACTTCAGGATTGGATAAGCGACTGTTCTGGCGGTGTTTTAAGACGCTTGTAATTATGAAATAATAGCCTCGCACACTCCTTAAGATAACTTCTTCGGACGTAAATAAGAAGTATCGTTGGAGCTGTGAGGCAGTTTCTGAGTGACTGACTCACTGTCTGATCACAACAGTTTAGACGACTGGCCGACAGATGGCAGCGAAAGGAGAACATTCCTCTTAATTAGGGCTGACAGAAGTCAGACGAAGAGAAGAAAAGGGGAGGTCATTCCCTTGTTCCCGACCACATAAACATGCCAAATGTTCTCACATTCGTTAACTGATACTTCCAAAAAAAATAACTAGCGAATACGTGGTACAGTCGTATCACAAAGTAAGGTACGGTTAAACTGACTCCGCCAGCGCAGTTGTGTTATTTCAAATCATCGTCTGTATGTGCGAATTTTCAGATAAACACTTTTCTAACTAGCGCATACGCATGTGTGTAATAATACGTACCCTTAACAATTGTCAATTCAGCAATGCACTCAGTCAAAATATTGTCGCTTTAGTGGTTGTTTATTCCACCGAACTATGCAATTGTTGCAAGTAAGAAGTCGCTTTAATTTAAAATACAGTCCGTACGGTTATGTATTCAATGAAACGTGTTGATATGCGTTTAGAAGAACACGTAACTTAATTCTGGTAATAGGGCTTAATGTCTCGTCGACAACAAGATCATTAAAGGCGGAGCAACGTGAGTGAGTGAGATCTGGGCGGCTCTTAACAGCGAGGTCTTGAGAGTCGATAAGGGTGATTGAGGTGAGTATTGAGCGGCGCCGGAATGAAGGGGCGGAGGAAACGGGAGATCCCCGAGAAGATCCGCCGACCAACGGCATCGTCCGGCACGATTGCCATATGCGAGTCCGGTGACCCGGCCGGGGATTGAACCCGGTTCGCCTTGGTGGGAGGCGAGCAGGCTAACCGCTCAGCCACCGCGGCCCCGCGGAGCAAAGTGATCAGGGAAACAGGTAAATCGGTAAGTAGATCTTCACATCTCGTCTATTGTGAGGTCATCAGAGACAGAGAAAGTCGCTCAGAGAATTACGAACGGGTAAGTCATCAGTCATGGCTGGTATCAAGGAGCCATCATCCGCCTGGAGTGATTCTGGAAAACCACGGAAACCGGGTTGAGGAGGGAGGGTTGGGAATCGAACCCGGGCCCTTCCGAATACGGTTACAGTCGTTTACTACAGCGCCACTTTGCTCAGTAAAGTGAATTATCGTTGATGACATAACGATATGTCGGTTATATTACAAATTTCTTTATAAGTTTTATATTGAGATCGCTGCTTAGTAGGGGCCGTGTTGATGAAGTGGTTAAGATGCTTGCCTCCCAAACTGGCAAATCGTGGTCGATTCACGGCTGGACCGCTCCCGGGTTTTCGTATGTGGGAATCGTGTCGGACGATGCCGTTGGTCGGGGGGGTTTACTCGGGGATCTTCCGTTATTCCCGCTCTTGCATTCCGGCGCTGCTTCATACTCACTTCCTTTCACCCTGTTCGGCTCTCAAGACATCGATGTTGAGAGCCGCCCTAATATCTCCACTCCATTCTCCACTCGTTGTCTAGTAGGCTTAGTTAAAATGTTATATACTAAAAAGAAGATATTTGCTGTTACGAATTGTCTACTAATGCTTCCGCTTTATGACAGAAGGCAATCAGGGAGACTGAAATAACAATAGAATACTAATATGAATATGGGTATCAAACAGGCGTGCACATACATGGCTGTCAGACTCATTCAGTACGAAGGTAACTCCTTTAACTATATCAACCGAGCAAGTAGCACAATTTTATAGGAGTATTTTTATTGAAAATGAGCATAAATCACAATTACAATTAAGATGTATCGAGTCTGCTAACAAAGTTACATAGTTTAGTGTTCGAGGGAGATATATGTTTGCATTTTATTTCAGTACTAACACTAACAATATACGAGCTGGTAAGTTAAGGTACGTGTTCAGGAATGTCATATAATACACACATAATACAATGCAAACAGAACGAAAAATATTGACAAACATTACCCTTTCGCTGTAAACTTTTTATTTCCATTCATTGTATGCGTTGGGAAAAAGGAATTTACATGTTTATGCGAGACCTAGGCATTGGAGTGCAATAATATCCATAACACGTTTAGTGATATTACTGACAAAACTACACTATAATTCGTTGTTTCTTCATTAATATCGTTATTACATTGTAGGCTCAAAGGTTACGGGAATGCTCATTAAATCCTGCGATTGCAAACGCAATCCCTGGCAGGGCAATGTTTTATAATATTTTATAGTTTGTATTGTCGTCCAGTTTGTATTGTCGTCCAGTTTGTATTGTCGTTCAGTTTGTATTCTCGTCCAGTTTGTATTGTCGTCCAGTTTGTATTCTCGTCCAGTTTGTATTTTCGTCAGTATTTATCAGTATTTTCTTTTCTCGACAAAAATTGTCAGGTGTTGAATTTTCAATCTCTCTATTCTTAATTTTTAAATAGGTTTATTCACTAAAACTCCCAAAGTTAGTCGAAATTTTTGTACAATAAATATTTTGATAAAGTATGTATTGCAGAAGCTCAAATAGAGTGGTTAACTCTTACTAAAGTAATGTGCGCTTTGAAAGCTATCGAGACCGACAGTTAAGAAAGAAGTGTTTTCAAACGATTTAACTATATAAAACTTTTTACAGTGAATATTTTGAGTTTATTATCAGTGAATCAATAGATTTGTCGTTTTAAATGAGCTGTGTAAAATCTCCGAATTGCCTTTTACGGTTGGTCGAGAAAAAGTACACCTTTAAATTGCTCTGGTCCGTCGTAAATAATATCTCTCTTTTCAGAAAAATTGAATCTTTGTGCTGTTGCCATGAACACTTTCAGATAAAACAGCCCAAGTGTTGTATTGTAACAGACGTCACCGAGGTACAAGTCGACATTTTGCTGTCTGATGATGTATTCCACCTTAAGGATATTTTATTTGTTAGCCTATTTGACTGTTATGGGACGTTCCTCGCTAGATATGTACCTGTTTATTGTAATATTTTCGTACATAGTTCATTTTGTCATCGATTTATTGTTAAGTACATTATTCAGTGCCGCTGGATGTATGAAGTTGTTGATTTTAAAAATATTTTAATAATGGCGTATTAGGAAAGCAGTGTATCTTCAGTTAAATCTACGTATTTCCCAGTTGACGGGACTCGTGAGTGAGGTTTTCTATTAGAGTTTTACTCCGGATATAATCATTACCTTTGATCAGAATTCCTTTGCATGTTTCCAGTGCTCTCCGTCTGTGTTAACTACTAGCATATACAACTGAACTTTTATGGACCATCCCAATTACTTTCTACATGAATACACAACAGAATATTATCTAATTCATCCATTAGTTAAAAGGAGGAACTGGAATATTCAACGTTAATATTTGCATGGTAAAAGTTTCATAATTTAATAAAATAACATAATTTTACTAAGAAATCTTTTAATGTAATGCAAGTTTATCGAAGCGTCCAGGTTTCATATCCTAGAATACCTCATTGGCAGTGAATACAGATTTTCGTAAATACTACAAGGTAGGAACTGTCCTCAACTTTCTCATAATATGCCCAATTCCCCTTCTTCCCATCATATGTAAGTACAGGAGTATATGACTTAATGTCGGCTATTGTTTATCCAACAGGCTCGTAAAACATGAAGTATACACAATTATGGCCCCACTTGCAATAACATTTGTTATTCATACTTTTATTATTTAAAAAAACTGGTCGAATTACAAAAGAACCCTTTATTAAAACCCCAACTTAATCTCCTACCAAGAAATTCATTACTGTAGGGATAAGACAGGGAAAGAGTTTGGGCCAAACCTCGGCGAACATAAGAACCGAATGATTCTGTAGAAGCAGAGTTTTGGGTACAACGTGTAGGTCACTTACGTGTAATTTTATTTTTTACAAAATAATTTAATTGATCAAGAAAATCGTTACTGATACATTGTAACATTCAGCGGCGTTTAAAAGTGGCGTGTTAGAATTAAATTTGTGCATGGGAAAAAACATGAAGAGTTAATTCAGTTAATATATTTAACAGATATCCAAGTTAGATTATTCTATCAAAACAAAATGTTCAAGATAATTCATTCTGTATAATAATGGAAACTTTTTAGATTTTAATATGAGAAAACAATGTGGTGCAGGCAGACGGGAGAGTTATGCCAAATAGCCTTTCATGTTATAACAAAGAGCTTTTCATGTTATAACAAATAGCCTTTCATGTTATAACAAAGAGCTTTTCGCTAGTTTACTCTTATATTATGACCGACTGAAGAAAGGAAAACTTGTGAGCCTTGCCCACATTCATGACAAACAGTTACTGACTCAAACTGCGAGTTATCGTTTAACAATTGTAATAAAAATAAATCGTGTACTACTCTTAACTGGTAGAATTTTATAATAAATATTAGAAATAATTAACCTAATCTGAGTGGAAATTTTATTTAAATATAACATTATTATAAGTTTTAAAAGCACGATATGGAAAGTAATGTGATTATTATATATTCTCAAAACAGAAAATTTTTTATCAATGACATTTGACAACTTATTGTGATAATACTTCCAGAGTGCTATCTGTACCATTTTTATATACATCCTTTTCTTAATCCCAACATTTCCTTTAACAACTTTTAATAGTATATTCCTTAAAAAAGGACTTATCTAGAACATGTTTGCAGTGTGAATAAAAAGGACTTATCTTGAACATGTTTGCAGTGTGTTAATAAAAAGGACTTATCTAGAACATGTTCGCAGTGTGTTAATAAAAAGGACTTATCTAGAACATGTTTGCAGTGTGTTAGTAAAAAGGACTTACCTAGAACATGTTCGCAGTGTGTTAATAAAAAGGACTTACCTAGAACATGTTTGCAGTGTGTTAACAAAATGCTACTGCGGGCAAAAGGAAACATGTAATTCTTCTTTCGGTGGCTTTAGAAAATAATTATATTGAATGAATATTGGCATTCACTTTTATATTAAAATCTTCATCACTTAAGACTACTCTACGGGAGTCAATAAAAGTTTGGGCAACATAGTTGAATTGATTAATTAGTGATCTCTAAGTAATTATCTTAGCAGTGATCTTGGTTTTTAGTCTTGGTTGCCTATTTAGAAGTATAATTTCAGCGACTTAATTCACTTACTCGATTTAATAGTGTGTTCAACAAACAATACCGACCTGCCGTGGCGCAGTCGGTTGGTGCGCCACCAAGCTGGTGTGCGGGAGGCTCTGGGTTCAAATCCCGGGCAAGGCATGGGCGTTAATTTAAGTTAGTTTATAATTTAGTCTGTAAGCCGTCCCCTGCTAAGTCTTCAAGCATAAAACCGGGGACGTTGAAAAGCTCTTTACGATACGATTCAATAAACAACAATTAAAAAATAAATATTGAACCATGAGCAAGTCATTAACATAGATACATTCATATATAAGCATTGTACAGTAGATGGCGCTTAGATGCTTTATCTTCGAATCACAAAATACCGCGTTCAAATATCTATAGAGCCATGTGGGGGCTTCATGAATGCTGTACTTAATTATTCGGTCAGATTATTTAAGTAATAAGAATTTCCCGTAATTATGTAAAAGATTGAATTTTTTTCTTTTTTTACAAAAAATTAAAAATAGCAGTGAAAAATGTGTTGTTTTATGAAATTCATTAATTAGTTCTGATTTCATTCAGTCGCGTTTCATTTATAACACTGCGCAGTTTTTGTGTATCATACGTCCTACGAGATTTCAATTAAAATAAATCATAGCTTCATTGCAATGAACGTACTAACTCTGGTTGCCTGCCATAACAAAATCATTACGGCGTGAGTGAGAGTTATTAGGCGCACGTTAAATATTTTCTCGTGCAGTGTTCCAGACAGATATTCGTTACAGTTCACAATTTAGCCGCCGCCTATCCGTGATACCCCCCCCCCCCCCCCCCAATTGCGCGCTCTCTAGTATTTAGCTCACTGCGATGCGCACGCACGCACGTGAAATATGAGTCGCGTGTGGCTCGTCCAGAGTTGAAAAAATATATGTATATATGTATGTCCGGTGTACCTCGATTTATTGTTGATCTCTGGCTGCGATAAGTTCGCGTGGTGATGTGGACCGGAAGATAGGCTGCCTGCCTGCCCGCAGACCAAATTATTGCGTCTGATGAATCGCCGAAGAACGGGCGTACAAACAAGCGGTAACAGTTGGTGTTGATTTATGGAACCCCCCCCCCCCCCCCACTCTCTCTCACACCGCAGAGATTCGCCGCTGTTTCGGCGTTCGAGCCCCGGGAGGGTACCTCCCCTCCCCCTTCCTCATCCACACACGCCACTCTTAACCCCCTTTTCCCGCGCTTCAACAAATTAGCGTCTATTAACGTCAACGCAGGACGAACGTGACGGAAGGGCTGCGTGGAATGTGGTGGTCCATAGGGGTGTGGGGAGGGTTAAGGGCGGGTTAGCAGAGTGCGCAACCCCTAACTGAAGCGGCGAGCCATAAACATAACTGAATATCCCACCCGAACCCCCTTACAACCCTCCATCACTCACCAACGTAAGGGCGTAATATACTGCGCATATTTCACGGCTTTCGGCCCAACTGCAAACTCTGTTACATACGGGAGCGGTGTGATGCCCTCGCTGGAGAGGGGCGGGAGAGGGTAGGAAATAACAAAAACCTTTTTTTCCCCCTGCCACCCCCTCCCCTCACACTTTTATTTTTCTTCCGTGACATGATAAAAGGCGGCTAGCGTATCGCTGTGCGTTAACGCGCTTCGCAGCCCAATAAATCACACCTCCGCGCGCGCACATTATCGCGAACACTGGGAATATATACATTTTTCTGTACGTACAGCTGCGAACACGCTGCATCAATTTCGTCGTGAAAATATTTCAAATGAGAGCGCCCGATGTGTATAATATGGACATTCATTACGCATCAAGCCCTGTAACGGAAATACCACGTTTGAAAAATAACGCGATTTTGTTGATGAAATTGGCTACCTCGCAGGTTTTATGGCTGAATAAACACAATAAGTTCCTTGATGAAGCTCGGAGCCGGGATTCGCTCTCTGATAATCCACAAACACCGCCGTATGTATCGGGACTCCGTGAAAACACACTCCCTACGGGCTACCTCTAAGGTTAACAGAAATATTCTCTGCTCTACAAATGTGCTGGCTTTATTACTTTTGTTAATCGCGAAACAGATATCCGCATTCATATTAATTTTTCATCTGTAAAACGTCATTTATACTTTAGGGACGAATAAATTACATCACTTTATTTCACTATTGAACATCGGCTTATTTCTTTCTGAAGCCTAAAATTGTAAGTGAGGTGATCGTCATATAAAATGTTGCAATCTATGGGTTGCTCTTTATCCTATACCGATGTGACAAGCCGAACAACATCAAAAACTGAAATCAGGTGGTCTCTCTTTAAGCTTCTAAACCAGTACCATTTTTTTGGGCGGAACAAATTGCAAGTGCAGAATTTTGAAATAACCCATATTACATGGCGAGCGTCATTAGGACCCCAATAGATGCATAACAAACACTGGCGACTTGGCCCGATTTTGTACGCCAACTTTAGGATTATTTCTAAACATTGCTTTGAAATAGCTCTGCGTGACAACTTAAGTACAGTGAAACAAATATACTAGTTCATAAAATTAAAAATATGTGTGTTGAAATCAAATTTACAAAAATTTACATATTTTGGGTTTATAAATAAATGCTATCGCTGGCTTATTAGATCAATATTACTATTGCAATATTTATTTTTGATGCAGTGGAATGATTGGCGTGCCTGCATATTCTTAAATATAATTCATATAACTTTATGACTGAGGAATAAATTAAAATAAGAATATGTTTACGCCATTCGGGGGGGGAGGGGGGGAGTATGTCTGAAGCAGAAACGCTCCTGACTATTACTACGTCTAGGGGATAGTCTAAACGAACTTGTAGATACTAAGATATCGATCTCGGAATGTTTACGTACTATGATTAAGTATGTAGTTTTCCCATATAAAAGTCTTCGGTTATTTTTTAAATACAATCTTCAGTGTTAAATTTTCTTGGTTTTTGAAGTCAAAGACAGGACATTGATCGATTACCCTGTGCTGAATACTGAATTTTTTTTAAAATTGAATTATATAACACCAATAAAAAATCTTAAGGAAATTAGACGTGTGTAGTGTCCGTGGAGTAAGGAATGAGGGTATTTATTTTAATGGCTAGTTATATTCGAGTGCGGACGAGTGAACATGCTGTACTTATGAACGTTAGTTGTGTTGGCTGGCGAGTCTAGTCTGTGAACGCCGGACAGTACTTGTTTGTCCGCTTGAACTAAATAACAGTAAAATTACCTGATATAATAATTATTATAATTTAATAAAAATATTATTTAAACCTATTTAATACAAATTATTTATAAACATTTACCTGTTATCCTTGCAGATGTAAAAGCCAGGATATTTCTAATTTCATAAATTATGATTTAAAAAATAATGTAATATTTATGTATTTCAATTTGCTTATACGGACTTGTTTAAAGTATTCCTTGCTAATAAATATCGATGTGTTGGTCACTATTCTCATACATCGATGCATACGCTTGGAGCCCATTTTCCCATGGACTAAGCCACATTTATTTTTATTTTAGCTCCCATGTGAATACATGAGAAAACACTGTAAATACGTGAAACTGTTCAAATTATACACGACTTCTTGTATAATACAGGCTTCAAAGATAGAGTAAGCTTTTGAATAGTATTCTTTGAGTAAAATCAGCATAAAAAAACCTACGAATCGTGAATATAAATGTTACTCCTAAGGAATTATACTGCAAGTTCTACATTTTGTGTCAATTATTTAAATCGTTTCTAACATACATATACTGTTTATACATTGCTGTCTCCTAATATGACGGCAGTAACTGTACTTTACTTAATAATTTCAAGTGTGTTGTAAGGCTATTACCGTTATTTCATTTAATGGAAAAGTGTTTTAATTTCTGGAGAGAAGATATGCCATTTAAATATTTTAACTACTGCACGACCAAAGCTCAACAACTATACCAACTGTCACGACAACAGACTGAACCGCACGCCAATATAATTTGACGGTACGTAAAATATAATTATATACTATTTATGTGGTTAATTAAATGAGTTTTATTCTATGTGGAATTTATCATCTAACAGGAATTAATAAAACCAATTACCGTACTTCAAATGATTCATATTCTGATTGTAATAAATGTTTAAACAAATAGTGCCTCTCTACTGCTTAAAAATACTCCAGAAACGTAGTCTGACATCAATAATAATTAGAATGCCATTGTCTCAAAACTTGCAACATTGAACAATTTTCCAGTTTTATTAAATTTGCTTGATTTGAACGACAGTTGCTGATTTTACGTGTCCAGAGACTGAACACGAGGGTTTTTAGTGCAAATTCAAATGCAATCACATAAACAAATTTACTAAAATATATATAGGCCGTTCACGGTAAAATGAGCACTTTTTGAAGCTGTCTCATCAGTTTTGGCCTGGAATGTTTGGTTTTGGGTATGGTGAAATGTATACACTGTTATATTACGCACATGGCAGGGTTTACATTAACAAGTGGCGGAAGGGTATAAATTAATTGAAAGGAAAAAGTAACTAGAGCTTCAAAAGTGCTGACTTTACCGTGAACGGCCTATACTGTAAATACATGCATTGTGTTATTTTTTAAAATATTTCATTCTAGTGTCTAGGGACTACGGAAGATTTATACTATAGTAGTAAACTGTTCGGAGAAAGAACTGAAGTAAATTATGAATGCACAGCAGGTAATTAACTGAATTATTATGATATACATTATATATAAGTTATTGGCGAGGGAGGCACTAATCAATTACAGTATGTGACTAACCTGAATGATACAGTCAGTCGCCGGAGGCTGTGTGTTGAGTCGGAAAGCTACGAGTGACACGCCACGCTGCATCTTGATGGCTTCATCTTGGTGTGGATCCTCAGACAGACAGACAGACAGATCCAGTACAAAGTGTTGCTAAGTATTATATAGTTTCTGGTGACGTAATTGTCCCAAATACCGCACCACTGGGAGGGGAGCTCTGCTAGGGCTTCGCTGGTATGTTGTATTGTTGTAATGTGTATAGAATTCTTCGCCTGGACTCGATATTGACGCGTCGCTGCGTTGGCTAGGATTATCCACCTTTACTGAATCGTAACAATTGGCACGATCGCATGACGCTGTCTATCCACGTAAACTATGCTAAACCAAACCAATAAGAAGTGTGTGTATGAAAACGTCTACTCAAGTTCTGTCTATTCACTGATATTCTTTGACAATTATGTTGTTCACTCCTTCGTTTTCAGGATGATCTGTAAAACGTTATTACATATAGCTCAGTTGGAATATATCTTCCCTCAGATATATTACTTCTTAACATTTCCTTCTACTGCTCTAAAAATTACATTTATAATGCATCAACAACAATCAAACAATTTTTTAAAAATTATTGTATTAGGTGATTTCTTTTTATTTTAAAATATATATTTTTTAAGGATTATGTTGTCCAAGATTTCGTACATTGACTTGCAACTGATTCATGAGGCGATAAAGTGTAGGCGTTTCGCTACCTAAAAAATTGACGTCTAGTTACAAATTACACCAAAAGTAAATACAGGGAAAATATTTATTCATTTCTGCATATTTATTAACAGTAGTCATTTCTGAGAGAAACCTTTCTACTTAGGTTCTACTCATTACTCTCTCGATAAAATTTCATGGCTGCTCAAATCAGTTCATATTTTTCTCAAGTCTCCTAACTAAATATAATTTAATTGCTGAGGAGTTAAAATTTTTATTTTAAACATATTCTGACTTAAAAACCAATAATATAATAATAATATGTATTCTGTGCAGTGAGTCTAACTAATTTCGTACAATTTTCCACCTTACGTACGTGACAAGAATTATGGCCCAAAAACAAAACAGGAATGGGATATATCTAAAAATAATCGTTTATATGTACTGAGAATTAAAAAAAAAAACCTTGTGTTTGAATTTTGATTTAGAAGACATTATAAAAACTAAAATATTATAGACTAGAAGAAAATGAATTGTATACCCCCTAGTAAAATTCACTACAATACCATATCAGTGTATGTTGTTTGATCAATATTTTGAAAAATTTGTAAAAGTTAACGGAACAAATCCTATACAAAACTGATTGAAAAAATTAACGTTAATGCTTAGTTATAAATTACAAGTTTTACAAAGTAACGAGGGAAGTTATTGACTGGCTACATTTACAACTTTATATTGGACAATATCCGGAGAATTTCAAGACGCAAATAATTACATGTTTCATTCTACGGTTACTAAATAATCTCTTGAGAAACAGTTCTTTTGAATAACATAGTTATCTTTCTTCTTGTGAACTGAAGCGTTAAAAACTTTATAAATGGGATTGCATATTTTTTATGAACCTTAAAAACATACTAAATTCGAAGTGTACTTTGGTTTAGAGTTTGTTAATCTACGCAGAACTTTTGTACAGCAAAATGCCATTTAGCCGATCAGAGGAGCTTCTTTTAACACCATATCAAATGTATGATACTGAGAGGTGTTCCAAAATATATCATTATTAGAATATACGAGGCGCAGGTATCTCCACATATTTGAATACTGGATCCGAATATTTCCATTATTGAAATGATAAAATGTTTTAGATCCTTTGTTGAAATCCAGTTCTTTCACATATTTTGTCAGACAGCAAGTAGATCTAAGAAAATATAATAATTTTTATTAATATGGGCTATTACATTATTGGATACACTGTATTCTATTTCCACGTCAACGTCGCCATTAAAATATGTGCAAAACCTAGTTTTATACGTTCATGTTGCCCTTCATAGAATGGCAATAGAGCGTTCATTTCACAACTTTATCTTAACACCTGTTTTAAATCACCGTATCTGAACTATTACTGCAGTAAGGTCAAAGAAAATCGGAGAGAAATTTGTATGATTACCTGGACATCGCGAACTGCTTATATGGTCTCTTTGAAGAAGGTAGCTGTAGAATTATGTGATACATATCGTTCACACTAGTTCTAGTACCCAGTAATAGATTTTACTTGATATTTTCTACATTGTGGTTGTCTTTCGGAATGTATAAGGGCTGCAGTTCTTTGTTTAGTGTAGTGAGCTCTAGTCTACTAATGCTACTTTGCATAGAATCTAAT
Organism: Dryococelus australis; assembly: GCA_029891345.1. NCBI lineage: Eukaryota > Metazoa > Arthropoda > Insecta > Phasmatodea > Phasmatidae > Dryococelus > Dryococelus australis. The sequence goes on from CM057001.1 coordinate 4,098,867, forward strand.
GAATGAAGACTTGACGAAGTTAAAAGTTCACCTTTCCAGAATAGTTATCATTCCTTATGTAAATTACGTATACTTGGAAGTGGCGGCGAGAGTTCAGAGTCCGTGACGTCACCTTAGATACATAGAATGTCCATTAGCAAAGGAACGACAATTAGCGGCCAGGAAATACTGAAACCACTTCAAGTATTTCTGACTTGCTAAAGAGTGATTCATCTGGCTTCCCATGCGGTAGGTTGCGAAGCGAACAGTATGCAGCATACTTCAGAATACTGAATTTTAAATAAGCACATGGTTCACCAGCCATATCCGGTGAACATACTTCGAAATTCTGATGTTTTCAGTGCCAAAATAATACTGGAAAAAAAAAAATTATTTTGGCCAGCTAGGTGGTTGACAGTGTTATTAAGGAAACTGTTAATTTAGAAACTGCTGGTTCGAATCCGGGGAATATATGAATTCATGTGGGTTGTTCTTAGATGTACGTTTAGCGTACTAATGTATGTAAACCATTCCTCTGTTAACCTCCTGGCATAAATTAGTAGCTTTGACAAGTAATATTTGTTTGTTAGGCACACAAAGTGTATTCAAAAAGTATAAATTAAATTCAAAGAGCTATTTTCGTAACTGTACGTTTATACGTGTCCTGCACCACTTCAGGACAGTTATACGTGAGCTGTACCACTTCAGGACAGTTACACGTACCCTGTACCACTTCAGGACAGTTACAAGTGTACTGTACCACTTCAGGACAGTTACACGTACCCTGCACCACTTCAGGACAGTTACACGTGCCCTGTACCACTTCAGGACAGTTACACGTGCCCTGTACCACTTCAGGACAGTTACAAGTGTCCTGCACCACTTCAGGACAGTTACATGTGCCCTGTACCACTTCAGGACAGTTACACGTGTACTGCACCACTTCAGGACAGTTACAAGTGTCCTGCGCCACTTCAGGACAGTTACACGTGCCCTGTACCACTTCAGGACAGTTACACGGGCCCTGTACCACTTCAGGACAGTTACACGTGCCCTGCACCACTTCAGGAGAGTTACACGTGCCCTGCACCACTTCAGGACAGTTACACGTGCCCTGTACCACTTCAGGACCGTTACACGTGCCCTGCACCACTTCAGGACAGTTACACGTGTCCTGCACCACTTCAGGACAGTTACAAGTGTCCTGCACCACTTCAGGACAGTTACACGTGCCCTGTACCACTTCAGGACAGTTACACGTGTACTGCACCACTTCAGGACAGTTACAAGTGTCCTGCGCCACTTCAGGACAGTTACACGTGCCCTGTACCACTTCAGGACAGTTACAAGTGTCCTGCACCACTTCAGGACAGTTACACGTGCCCTGCACCACTTCAGGACAGTTACACGGGCCCTGTACCACTTCAGGACAGTTACACGTGCCCTGTACCACTTCAGGACAGTTACAAGTGTCCTGTACCACTTCAGGACAGTTACACGTGTCCTGCACAACTTCAGGACAGTTACACGTGTCCTGCACCACTTCAGGACAGTTACAAGTGTCCTGCACCACTTCAGGACAGTTACACGTGCCATGTACCACTTCAGGACAGTTACACGTGTCCTGCACCACTTCAGGACAGTTACACGTGCCCTGCACCACTTCAGGACAGTTACACGTGCCCTGCACCACTTCAGGACAGTTACACGGGCCCTGTACCACTTCAGGACAGTTACAAGTGTCCTGTACCACTTCAGGACAGTTACACGTGCCCTGCACCACTTCAGGACAGTTACACGTGCCCTGTACCACTTCAGGACAGTTACACGTGTACTGCACCACTTCAGGACAGTTACAAGTGTCCTGCGCCACTTCAGGACAGTTACACGTGCCCTGTACCACTTCAGGACAGTTACAAGTGTCCTGTACCACTTCAGGACAGTTACACGTGCCCTGCACCACTTCAGGACAGTTACACGTACCATGTACCACTTCAGGACAGTTACAAACCAAAGTGAAAGAAGGGACTAATCATATGCTACCCGGTTTCGAATAAAATGTGGAAACAGTTATTGAACATATTTTATTATATATTTTATTCGTTGTTTTTCCAGTTCCCTCGAACAGCGGCAAGGTTTTGGTAGGATAATGCCCTATATATTCAGGAACGGGGAAGTAATTGGCCTGAGCCTATTGGTAAGGAACCATCCCTGCATTAGCCTGATGTATTCTCTGTCTCATGTCTCATATAACTTTGGAAGATTATGACAGTCAGTGAGTGACAACTTGGCGTATACAAAACAAACAAAGTGCCGTTTACTAAATCCAATATCAGCTGATGCGCGAATGAACAAAGTAAATATTACGTTGGCAGAAAATACGCGATATGAAAGCGTCCATAGATTAATTCATACATTTTATTTTACTTGGTCACAAAACAGCGGTTGTTAGTGTTACAAACTAAACTTCGTGCTAGAGTAGTAGTGTAAAGGTGTTCAATCCCCGGCCGGGTCACTCCCGCATTTTCGCAAGTGGGAATCGTGCCGGACGATGCCGTTGGTCGGCGGGTTTTCTCGGGTATCTCCCGTTTCCCCCGCCCCTTCATTCCGACGCCGCTCCATATTCACTTCAAACACCCTCATCGGCTCTCAATACCTCGCTGTTAAGAGCAGCCCAATCTCTTCACTCACTATAGGTGTTCGAAATGAAATGTACAATAAAACGATCCGTATCCAAATGAGACGGAACTTCAAACCTTGGGAATTCTTTTCACGTCCCAGAGGCAGGAGAACGCAACTTGCTGCTATCTGTTTGGTAACGCGCTCGGCTTACAACACACACGCTCGGCTTACAACACACACACGCTCGGCTTACAACACACACACGCTCGGCTTACAACACACACGTTCGGCTTACAACACACACGCTCGGCTTACAACACACACGCTCGGCTTACAACACACACGCTCGGCTTACAACACACACACGCTCGGCTTACAACACACACGCTCGGCTTACAACACACACGCCCTGCTATGCGCGTCATCTGTACGCTCTCCCCCGAACCGCTACCAGCCATAAAAATATTACTTTCGTGTGTAAAATAACAAATTTACGAACATATACCAATAGTTTTATTTTTCTGTGAGCTCTGCATAATTTTTAAAGTAACATATATTTCGTATACAGCGAGTTTGATTACTAGTAATGTCTATTGGATCGGTAATCGTTCGTCTACGTCCATTACACACCATGTTTTTCTCCCGCAAACCCATTAACTTATTTTCGTGTTGTTACTATATTGTGTTAATAAAACGAAGTAAGTAGGACTCGTGTGGGTAGTTTTGAAGCAATTATTACGCTATTCCACGCCACATATTTGCAACTCGAACTGTTAAGTATTAGTAACAGCAGACGTACAACTGCTGTTCAATAGTTGTTGGTGAGTTGTTGGCGAATGAAAGTGCGCTGTTAAGTATTAGTAACAGCAGACGTACAACTGATGTTCAATAGTTGTTGGTGAGTTGTTGGCGAATGAAAGTGCGCTGTTAAGCAAGATCCCTGAATTATTTTCAGTTCCATTTATATTAGCTGTGACGTCCAAAGTGTGATAAGAGTTACAATTACCGTTTCGCGAATGTTAATTCTAATCCGCAATTTCGTACAAATTAAAAAAGAGTTAGCAAATATTTAATTTTTTGCAAAGTTTTATATTTTTACTTTTATGACCTATCAATGTTTTATACAGATATCAGTATAAAATACCTTAAAATTGGTTTGGTATTACAGTACAATGGCAAGTGGATTCGCTGACAGCGTGTTGATAATATATACAGCCTCCTATTGACGCACCAGCTAATGGCGAAAGGATACATAAACTGTCAAAACCTTGCCAAGTTATATGAGACAGAGTAGTTACGGGAAACCCTGGAAAACGTAAATAACAATGATTGTGGACTGAGTATGTGTGATGAATGTGAAACTCAGCCTGTAGAAATTTTCCCTGGCTAAGTTATGTCTCTTACTGCAGAAATCACTGGCCACCATTCCTATGGAAATTGGCACTATAACCCTTCAGTGGTCACATTTTATTTCTTGAATACTTCTAACCTATAAGTGCTTGGTCGAATAACGTGATTGCTATTCGCGCTCGCCTAGGGGAAGATATTTCGTGTCGGCTTCTTGAGATGCTTTGGTCCACATTCCAGCATCCCGCGACAAGCTGCTCCCATCCTCTTCCCAGCACAAGCTTTCCTGTCCTGCCTGAGCCTCGAGTGCTGGGGAGATCCATTAGCCATGTCGCTCGCTGTTCATCCCGCGACGTTCGTAGAGATGAGGCGACGTCGTCATATCTCGACATGTCAGACGTTTAACAACATGACGAGATGTCGAGCCAGGTTCCCTAGCTTGTTCCAACAACACCTGCTAGGGAAAGGTTTCAATACTCAGCTGGCGTTTTTAGTTTACAGTAATTTTCGCTGTGAACTAAAAGTCAGAAAATAACCCTTTTTCTTTGTAAACACCTGCAGCCTACTAATATTGAAACTACCTTAAAAACTAAGATGAGACAATTTTATTCTGCTCAACCAAAATAAAAAGCAAATTTAAATAAATTTTGTCAAATTTTCAATTTTTAAAAATCTGCAACGTATGATAAAATTTTGATAATATTTTCAGAAATATGGGTTGATAAATATTTTATTTTAAACTGTGAATTTCTAACGTGTATAAGAGTACACAAATAATGACAGCAAAATTGTATTACCGTAGTCGGGGTTTGAAAGTTCACTTTTGAAAAAACATCGTTTTCTCCTTCTTACATTTCGGAAGAGAAGTAGGGAATTTTGCTGATGATCTATAGGTAAAATATGTCCATAGTTTGTTATAATTACGAATAAGATTTTATATAAAAAGAAAATTAACTGAGATGGAAATATTCCTTACCATAGTCGTATGCTTAGTTAGTATGAAATCCTTTCATTGGTTGCAAACGAAAACTTTGAAGAAACAACTAGATTACGCAGAAGAATTCAGATGCTCCTGCTGTAAACGCGAATGCAAAACTTGGTGGAATTTCTCCTTAATGTTCGTGGAATTACTCAGGTTTCGTACGGTGCTATTTGGCTTCCGGCAGTGTCGCTTAATCCTTCCTTGCCACATTAAATTATAATTTCTAGTGCTGAAAATTTGGAATATTTGATGCTTACTGTAGTGGTACTGGAAAATAACTTGTTAAGTTTGGTGATCAGTGATTTGTGTCAGTCATAACATAGAGCAGTAGCATGGTTTAGGAATCAGTTACCCACAGGGAAGATCATTGGCCACGGAGCCTTACAAAGTACGGTACCTGTCAAATATAAGCTTCCTGTGCAACATATAGCCGATTGTCTACAATGGGCATGAAAGGGTTAATAAAGCTTCTAAAACAACATTTTGCCATCAGTTTAGCAGCATCCTACAACGAATTTTCTTATATAGGCTGTTCACGGTAAAGTGAGCACTTTTTAAGGCCCTCCCGGCAGGCATTAACCACTAATAAATATATATTATTGCAGCCTCAGGCATTACATTTTGAAGGTGTTGAAACGTGTACACTGTGTTTATTGGTCACATTGCAGTGTTTATATTAAAAAGCATCAGGGAGGTGGAAATTGTGTGAAAGGAAAAATTTAGATCCTTAAAAAGTGCTCACTTTACCGTGAACAGCCTATACGCTGATTCACTGAGTGCAAAATGCATGTAGCAACAACAGTGTTACCGAGCCATCAAAATAAATTGATTTATCAGATCTGTTTTAAAACGTAATGACCGGTCGGCCTTTACAGAAATAATGTTAAACTATATAAACTTTTCAGAGGGATACATTCTCTGATAATGATTAAGTATGTTTTATAAAAATATTGCTTTTTATTGCTTGTATTGGTTTGCATATGCGGGTGTTCTGGTATTCAGTGCCTAAACAACAAACACAGTCTCTTTGTACTAACAGTAATACAAAACCCTATACACATGTATCAGGAGACGTTATCGAGTGCGGAAGTGCGGCGTACAACACCTGCAGAACAGGGCGGTGCAATAACTCGTGTAGGACAAGTTACATAGGAAGTAAATTATTACAAACGCAAAGTCGCGCGCCTACCTTTTATGCAACTTATCCTACACGCATAATCGCACCGCACCGCCCTCTTCTCCGGGCGCTGTAAAGCCGCAACTTTGAACACAATTAAATTATATATAAATACGATTACGGATATACGTGTATGGAGCTTTTGTGTTCCTATTGGTCCTAAGAAACTATGTCTGTAGTTCGGGCACTGCGTTTCCGAAAATTATGTATTTATTTCCGTATGGCTGCATCATTCAAATTAAAAATACTAAAATCCTAATTGTGTAACTTAAGATATCAATTTGATTTAATCACTCATCCAGAATATGGTTAACTTTTTCAATAAATGTACTGAGTTCTAAGTTACCCAGAAATGACGTAATTTTCCTTTGGTACGACGCAGGGCATTTAATCTCTGAATGATTTAATCAGCAGATATTTCCTTGCGTATTCCACTTTGCAGCACAAAACTTTGGCTTTCAGCTCTCGAATAATACTCAGTTCATTTTATTTCACGGACCAGCGCCACTATCTTCCATTCGATTCGCCGCTCCACTTTGGAAAGTGATTTCATCGGATTATTTTTATCGCATTTAAACCATGGCTTATTAACACTTCATGAATTTCTGTTTGTTTCTCTTTACTGACTGCATTAAAGAAGTTTATGTCAACTAGTATAGTTAAGGTAGAGAATCCGTGGTTACTTAGAAAATATGACATAAATTTTATTTTTGATAGTTGACATGGTTGCTTAGGGCAACCATGTTGAATTAGACAGGCTTGGCCCCTTTCATTGTGGATTAATTTTAATTTTCTAAAAGACAATTTTATTCGAAGTTGCAAAACCGGGTTAGTTGAGGGCATATCTTTACTGTTAACCAAAACATGTTACATATTTAACTATAGCTGGAAGTAACAGTTACGATATGCCCTGAACGATAACATTCAATTTATATCAACTTCAGAACCTATATTTCGCATTCGCGTGTTATAACAAGCAATTGTTTTTAACGCAAAACATGAAAAATATAAGAAGATATTCAGTAATTCCAGCAGTGAGAGGATCTACCCATTTTAATACCACCGTTCTCGCACAAGATTTTTTAGTAAAATGTGAACTGTAAGTCGTTTCTGGACGCTCGTTTGGCAACACACGTGCTTGAACGTCCAAATATACACTCTGTCCGCGGAACAAGGCACTGAAATCGCTGCCAGAGAAACGGCTTGGCTTGGCTTGTCTCGTATTAAACTCCTGTGTACGTTGGAGTAAACAAGTTTTTGTAAATGAAGGAGGGGCGGGGTGGAGGGTGTCAATCTCGGCGTCGCGAAACGTAATTTCGCCCCGCTTCGCGACCTTTGCGACCCCGTAGTTTCCGTCTGCGGCCTACAGACTGCGCCATCAGCGAGACTCGCTATGGTCCATCTACGGCAGACCGAGACACGAGGTACAGAGATGCCAACTTGGTGATTTTGGCACCAGATCTGGTGATTTCGGTAAAAAGATCTGGTAGTATATCTGGTGATCTGAAGGAAGACTGGAACTTTCTTTCCTATTATCAGACTATCGCACGTTGGTGCGGGAATATCTTGATTTGCATATTGCATATTCTGTTGTATGTGATGATGTAGTTATATGCAGTCGTGTGTGTTATCTCTTGCAGGAATAACGGTACCATTTTGCCCCGTCGTAAGCAAAGATACGAGATGGTTTACAGTAAAAAAAAACTGCTTGAAGTACCAGTTTATACATATTGAAAGCACTGTGCATGTGTAGGTGTATCTAGCGAGTATGTTATTAAATTATTTCATATTTGATGTTATTTGTGTTGTTTCAATTCATAACAGTAGAATGCAACTGTATCCATTCAGCGTGGCGACTATTTCAAACTGATGTTGGTACTTATGCCATGAAGAGTGGCCATCGCAAGCAAGGGGGGGGGGGGTTGTATTTCCGACCGCCTTCAGCACTGCTGATTGCGCAACACCAATGCCGCAGAGCTGCTGACTATCCTCCGAGGTTATTGCGTGGGTTAACACTTGCACTGCTTCCCAATTTTCTCCGCTGCCTATTTGGGGTTAGGTGAACTTCGCTGCTGAAGAAATTCCTACCATTCCTTCTTCATCGCACTTATTTCCTGTTTCACTTCATCTCTATTGCCCATTCTTTCATTTTCACTGTCCATTCTCTCGTTTACATTTCACTAACTTGCTATTGCTTTCAATCTTCCTATCTGCGTGGTTTATTTGCCTGTCTGCATTTTCATTAAAAGTCAATATTCCTGTCTACATTTTTCTGTACAGAGTCAATTTACCTATCTCTACTAAGTCACTTACATTAATTATCTGACTATTTACATTCTCACTTTCTTTTACACTAATAATTTGGTTGCTTAAATAATTTATATCTTCCAAAAATTAATTAGAAGCAGACTAAGATTACAAGCTGATGATTTACTGGTGAATGTCGTACGTCTAATTAGAGACTTTCTGTCTACAAAGTCAGCAGCTCTGGGGATGACATTTGGACTCGTCACGTCGGGGCAGGAAGAAGCATTCTCGCTCTCATAGGTAACAAGCATCACGCAACTCATCTGGCGCTGCGGAAAGCCTGAGGGACCCGGGAGGTAAACGAAACCTCGGGTTGCTCTGGCCGAGCAATAACATGTGTTTATCTCCCTCCCTCCCTTCACATACACACTAACACATATTCCTCGCAAATGTGTTTCCACGTTGGTTTCATTTCGGAGCTGGGATTCTCGCTCAAAACTGCGAGCGCATTCGCTTCTTTTTTCCTCGCCGTGCATTCCGGTGTTTACGAGCTCGTCCCCCCCCCCCCATCCTGCCCCAACACCTCCACATATTCCCCTTCTACACGCGGCCACTACCAAAATGAAGTTAAGCACGAATGCTCATTTATTGTGAGCAGGTTGGAGATCCCCTGCACGCAGAAATGCTTTTTTAAGCTCACAAAATTACCTTCTTATTTACTAAGAAACGAATGTTTAAAAGTTGATTCAGTCAAGAAGTTTATTTCAGGCAGTTTTTTTATTGTGTTGACGAAATACACGTTTGTCAAAAGGAAGTTTAATTTCTTTTTAAATAACAAAATTGTGTTTGTTGTATTTATAATTTTGTTTGTTCAACAACATACTCGTTTGTTTAAATTACAGAAAAGGAATGTATATAACTTTATTCAACCAAATTTTTTCAGGTGGCTTTTAATTTAAAGGTTCCAACAATGAGGTTTTGTCAAAATAAATGAATAAATAAATAAATAACAATATGCGTTACTAATTTGGTTTAGCCAACAACATATTATGTTAGAGCAGCGAATTTTTTTTAAATATACAAATTACTATTATGTCTACTTGGACAGTGTGACATTGCAAAGACTGTGTGGAGTGGAGAGATTCTTGAGAGCTGAGGAGAAGTGAAGTGAGTATGGAGCAGTGTCGGAATGCAAGGGCGGGAGAAACGGGATATCTCTGAAGAAACCCGCCGACCAGAGGCATCGTACAGAATGATTCCCACATGCGAAATGCGGAAGCAACCCAGCCGGGAATCTAACCCGGTTTGCCTAGGGGAAGGCGAGTAGTCTGACCACCACACCACCGCGGCCCCTACAAGGACTGTGTGGCATTTGTGTATGCTTCCTAGAGAAATTATTCAATAGACTAAGCCACCATTAATAGGTGTTTAACATAGTTCATATCAGGAACCACTAAATCAAGTAACGTTTAGAATTTCTGTAACAAAGATCAATCTTACGGTAGTGAGCTGTTCTTCGAAGTAAAAAAATGAATCTCTAGCTATAGGACTATAGTAACACATAAAGAGAATATTAACATCTGAAATTTGACCTTGACTTGTTTTTATCATATCTTTCCCACAAGTTTGTATAATACATTACCAAGGAAGTGTAAATGTATACAGGCGGTGTCGACAAAGATGTCACAAAGTTTCAGGAACTGTGCAAACATGTAGGCGTGGATCACAATGGGTTGGAGAAAATAAACCCAATTAATGCACTACACGGTGTGATGTGTAATTTCGATATAGTTAGTCCTCAGGTACGAATGTTTAGAGTGAAATCTTTGCGTGCAGTAGATCAGTATGAGTGAAACGGAATGAATATTACATGATGCTTACAGTCGAGCAAATGGAAACGGCAGGGAAGCAATAAAGGGCGACCTACCCACATAGGAGATCCCGTTCATACTGTGTTTTCAAAATGTTTCCACGGTTAAGTTAAAAGGGGAAGATTTCACCCCAGTGCCACAACCTATGGGGAAGGACTGAACAGAAACTGACCTCAAATAAGTAGTGATTGAATACGTAGCTACGTGATATCCCATAAATTCACTGGAGAAATTGTTCGCAAATATACCACACCAGTATATACGTATAGTGAGAAAGGGCGGTTGGTAAGGTTTTTCAAACATCCAAGGTGCAGTTCTTACATAGTCGAATGGAAAATTAAGTTAACAATTATGCATTGTGCCGGTGCTAAACATTCCTATATTTATAGTCTAATATATGGTAATATTTTCGTACAATTTATAGGTTAAAAACTGCCATTAAAGTTTTAGGAAGTTTTCTAGAAAATTTCCTACAGTGTTGGACTGCCAATGCGACATCATAAACGATGTGGGTAGCAGTTGAGGTTAGAGAACTGGCCATGTAAACAAGCGTCGTGTGTGATATGTTTGTACGTCTACACTTCCTCTAACGAATATTTGATGCAGTTTGATTAAATTAAAACTGGTTTGAGCTGCTGAGGTTTTCTCGCGGTACTGCCCGAAACGGTGCCGCCCCGAGTGAAAACCCATAGTGGGATCAATTTGAGAAGTGGTTCGTTAAGGTAGATCTGATTGGTGAATTGAGAATGGGTTGAACTGTAATTGGTAGAAGGTGATGCTACACTGTGCTCTCCACCTCTGCGTGGTCGGGTAGAGTAATGGACTACAAGGTCATCAGTCCACCGGACTCGTGCACGGAGGTTGTGCGTGCCCATAATTCTCTCTGAGATTCCTTGCAGACGGCTAAGATGGAGCGAAAGAACAGTGCTGGCCTTGGACTAAGGCCCCTGGCCCAGGAGGTTGGGTCCTCCCGTAATTTGCAGGAGGAAAGAGTGAACTTTACATGTGTACTGTAGATTAGAATTAATTGAACTTAAACAGTATATTGAGTTATTGTATTTGTGTTGTGTAGAACTTTGACGAAAATACACGATGACGTCAAGTTCAAGCCCATTTAAACGGGTGAAGACTTCAATGAAGAATGCTCTTTTGTTGAGTATGAGTGTGAAGCCGAAGCATTTAAAAGGAAGGCGAACAGACTTGAAGGGGTTTCTTGGTCTTGGCAATGCCCCAAGATCTGTGGCTATGGCGGCAGTCAATCGCCTACTGGACACTGAGTTTGATTGGGGGCAGTTTGAAATGACACCAAAAGGCAAGAAATGGCACCAATAAATTTGGTATACCATAATTGGTATCGAAGATAATGTAGTATATTCCTGATTGCAGTAAATATGTGAGGAAGTGGAGGAACGTGAGGGATCTGAAGGCAAAGAATAATGGGAACCTGAGTATATGGAAGTGCTGCAAGGTAAAGGATCAGACGGCGTTGAAGATTCTTCAGGTGAAGAATCAGATGATACTGATCTAAGATCAGCTAGGAGAAGAGCAAAGGAGTTCACCCTGGTCGGCAAGAAGAAGAAACTGGCAAGACCGACGAGGATGACACCTCCCGAGACGGCTACTCCAGAAGTGGTTCCTGAGGCAGTACAAGACGATGCGGTAAGAAAAGAAGTGGCTCCTGATCCTGTTCCAGACTTCTTGAAAGGGGAAATGTACAAGGCCAAGAAGCAGTTACGCTTTTAAGAAAGGAAAAACGGGAGTGACTCATTGGCTGAGGATGATTTCATCCAATGTACAGAAAATAAAATGGAAAGAACACATGAGGAAGCCACAGAGGTTGTCTCAACTATGATAGAGTGGCTATTGAATAAGAATAGCAAAATCAATAGCACACAGGCAAACTGGCTTGTCCCACTACTTACCCATCTGAAAGGGTATGTGGACAAAATACTGATAGAAAATTGTAAACTAATTGGCAAATTGCAACAAAATTACAAGTCCAAGCAAGCAATGACAACAGCGATTCCTAGGCAGGTAAAAAAGGAAGTACCTGGAATCAAAAGTTATGAGCAGGTAACAGGCATAGAAAGTATTAAGCCAAAACCTGCAAAGAAAGTGTTGCTGGTTTATTCAGAAAAAGAGGGTACTTAGAGTACTGAAACCAGAGACAAGTTAACCCTTCCAGAATTTATGGTTTCAGATATTGCAAATAAAAAAATTTATGATTCATTCTGTACTTAAGTTGACATAGGCCCTAACACTTGGTTCGTTGTCACAGCCAATGAGCTGTAGGCTATATGTTTGGCTACAGTAATATGAACCAATTCTGATCTAGACCAGTAAGATGATTTGTGACTAATTTGCCAACAGATAAGGTCCTTGGTCTTTAGTTTCGCAGTGTGCAGTACAGGCCAAAAATTACCTACACATCCTTGATGTACACAATGTGTACACTGGGTCTGAATAGGTTAAAACAAGGATTTGATCGAAAGGTGGAAGGGCTTCAGATCAGGAATTTGAGAGGAATAAATAATGACGGCATCCTGATTGAAGCAGGAGACGATAAAACCCTAGAAAGGATGAAAAATCAAGAAAAGATAAAAAAAACTGGGTTTAAAACTTGAGGCCCTCAAGAGAAGGGGCCCCAAGGTGGTGGTATACAATATACCACGAAGTGAAGATAACATTAAGTTATCTGAGACAATATTTAGGCAGAATTTCCGCACGGGAGATTGCGGGGGTTTTACCCTTGAAGAATCTAAGAGAGCTGTCACAGTCAGTCATAAGACTGGTAGAAAGGATACAGACAGGGTCTATGTGGTTCTGGAGTGTGACCCTAAAGTGCGGAATGCACTTATTGAAAAGGAGATACTGTATTTAGGCTATGGAAGCTGCCGAGTTTGTGACTACATCTCTTTGCCTAGGTGCTATATATGTCTGCACTTGCGGCACATAGCAAAGAAGTGTAGAGAGAAGGAGTCCACCTGCTCAAGATGTGGTAAAGTTGGGTATGAGTATGGAGATTGTCTACAGAAAAGTGATAAGGAGTATAAGGGCAGCTGCATCAACTGCCACAAGAAAGGACAACCACATGAACATAGGGTGGACTCGAAGGATTGCCCTGCATACCAGAAGGCCCTGTCTGTAGAACTTGCAAGAATAGACTATAGACTGTGATAGCACTCTCAGATACTGGTGGTTGAATATGCAGCGGTCAGCAGTGGTCGCTGCAGAACTGAATAGGATCGTTATGGAGCAGAAGTTGGACATAGTCCTATTTCAGGAGCCTTATGCACCATTTGATACTGTTGTGGGACTGCGACACACCATATACACAAATGGTATTCGTACCCAGGCTGAGGTATTGAGGGCCAACATGAATATGGATGTATCTATGATGGCAAGTGTATCCAACACTCATCATGTCTGTGTACAAGTCATCACGGGCAACACAGAATGTTTTCTTGGTTTCTTCATATTTTCAGTTTGAGGATGAAACAAATCTGCACTTGGGTAGATGTTAAATAATGACTGCTACATTAAGAAGCAAGTAATTAGTGAATGGTGCTAACATTAATGCCATGTCAAGAGTTGTGGCATTCCCCTGTGAGAGATGAGGCAAGAGAACTCGTCAGTCAATTCATTCTTGCGAATGACTTGGATATAATTAATTAAGAAGGGGAATTACCAACATTTGTCTCATAGGCACATTATACAGTCATATTTGGACATAATCGTGACAAACATGAAGGCTTGGGATTATGTTCAGAGCTGGAGAGTCATGGATGAAATTTCTAGTGACCATAGACTCATTGTTTATTAAATACATGGTGGAAGGAGGGAGAGACCTTCAATAACAGACCAAGAAATGAGATATGGACACAGAACTGCTCACTGGCCAACTTTCGACTGGACCCTTTCTGAGTAAGTTAAGGGTGAGTCCTAAGCTGCAAGATGAAGATGTGGGAATAATATTAGTAGCGCTCACAAAAATTATTCAGGACACATGTGAAGAGAACCTCCATAAGACTACACAGGAGCTTCCTAACCTATCTTGGTGGGATGGGGAGATGGAAAGGAAAAGGTAGTATCTTAGGAGGGAGAGAAGGAAGTTTCATAGGCTATGGGGTGAAGAAAGAGAGCAGTTCGCCCGAAGCTATAAGGCCAAGAAGCAAGCTTACTTCGGCAGGGTCCGTAAGAAGAAAGCCAAATCATGGGAGGAGTTTGTTACACAGGCCGGTAACAAGAACACATTTGACCTTGTGTACAAACTGGCAGGAAATAAGATCAAGAGGACGACTTCTCCACCATGTATAAATGTCAATGGAGAGATGGTGTCTGATTTGAGTGAGTCGATGGAGGTTCTGCTCCACATGCTCCTGCCAGATGACTCCCTGGATGAAGAGGGAGAGGAGCATGCCAAGAAGAGACAGTCAATGAGTATAGTTCCAGATGTTCAGGATATTCCAGAATTCGACATGGAAGAACTGACTGCAATAATATATAAGATAAAAACTGGCAAAGCCCCTGACTTGATGAGCTGACTGCAGAAATATTGAAAAGGCGTTACTCCAAGATTAAGGACAAAGTGTTGAAGATCTACAACGACTATCTTCAGATCGGTGTGTTTCCTGCCCCTTGGAAATAAGGGTGCTTAAGAATACTGTATAAAGGCAATGATAAGAAACCTGATGACCCTAAGTCATACGGGCTGCTGACATTACTTCCGGTGCTAGGCAACGTTTTCGGAAAATTGGTCAACAGAAGGGACTGATTATGGCCTTGGAAGCTGAAGGTACTATGAGCGAAAAATAGTATGGATTTCGCATTGTACGACGTCATGAAGGCCATACGGGAAAGTATGGCGAAGTACATGATGGGGATCTTCCTTAACATCTCTGGTTCCTTCAACAATGCCTGGTGGCCAGAAGAAATGTATCAGCTTAAAAAGAAAAGATGTCCAGCGAACATCTATAGGATTATTCAGGACATCTTTAGAGAAAGGCGGAGTCTTTATATGGCAAAAATCATACAAGTAAGGAAGAGGTTGACAAAAGTTTGTCCCTAGGGGTCGGTCCTAGGACTGTTTGTATGGAATATACTCTTTGATGGATATCTTGAGCTGGGTCTTCCGCCGGGGTGCGCGGTTTGCGGCTATTCAGATGAGGGATTAGTGGTCATTACTGGTGACTCTAGAAGAGCTCTATTAGATAAGGCCGAAATAATAATGCAGAATATATGGGAATGGTCTACAAAGATAATGTTAAGGTTCTCAATCGAGAAGACCAAATCAATGATGTTAAAAGGAAAATTGAAGAGACTACCGATCGTGTGCTTCAGGGGGAGCTGAGTGAAAAATGTGCATGAATTTATGTACCTGGGAGTCATCATGATGACCAGATGAGCTTTCTCAAACACATTGAGTATGAGTCAAGACAAGCAGTGGTTGTGTTTCAAAAACTGAAGAGAATTGGGAATACGTTCTGGGGACTTCAATATAATACCTTTAGAACTATATACAGAGCAGTGTGTGAAACCATACTGGCTTACGGAGCTGTGATGTATCATAGGGCAGAGCTGGTACATCACAAGAGGAAGCTCATCAGTGCTGAAAGGGAAGCACTGCTGGCTGTAACTAAGGCATATAAAACTGTGCCAAATGAGTAACTCCCAGTGAATGTGGGGTGGTTGCCGGCGGAATTGTTGGTCAAATACAGGGTTACCACGGCGGAGAGAATGAGAGCGAATTTCCGATAACCCATGATGGGGTACTCGGGTAAAGGTTGCAATGATATGAAGTCGGAGTATCTCAGATTGGTGAGGAGGGAAGGTTTTACAGAGAGAACCGGTAGAATACCGTGTAATGACACAAAAGTATAGTGAATGGCCTGAAAAGAGAAGAGGAGAAAGTACCGAGCACTGTCTTACTCATCAGAGAATAGTTAGAGTGCGGGAGGATGGAGGGAATGCCGGCCTTCGGGCGGTAAAACCTGGTATGAGCTTTTCACGGTTATTTAATCACTTTTGTAATCAACCTTTGATAAATGTCGCTTCACTTACCTGCGTGTGCACACTTCAACGTGTACGCTTACCGACACTGGGCGCTTAGTCAAGTTGGTAACAATGTAGGAAGTGTTAGGTAAACAATCGCGGATACTAAAACGATCTCTTTCGCTTTTGTTTTTTTTATGCATGTAATTGTAAGAATTTGCTGTTTTTTTTTAAATATGTACTATTCTAATATTTTCACAGTTTAGGTTGACTAACTTTCAAATAGAGTAATCAGGCCAATGACAATGTTAATGTTCCATATGGTGAAATAGTACGAAATGCGCATTCAAGCAGATCTTTAGCAGGGCTTTCGAGAGTGTTCAGCTTACCGTGAACAGACTTTGAAGTATTTTATTAATGTAAAAGGGCGTGTCTTTTGAAAACTAAGCTACTTTCGTAGCTGTGTGCTATGTCTACTATGTATCTCTGCACTACACTTGCAACCATCCATTACAGTTTGCAGTGGACGTGTGGGTGGGAGGGTGGGTGGGTATAGTGCATTACATATTGCAGTGGGCATGTGGGTGGATAGACTATATTACATTATTACATACGTTTCTGTTTCGCCTCTCGTGAAGAGATTCGTTTTTATGATATAATTTCAGTTTCACAGTAATTGTTGAAAATTTGTGACTAATTTACATTTTATCCTTTGTTAAAAAATGTGTTACAGTTTATTTTTCACGCGTTATTTGATACTCGTAAAAGAGGCATGAACGTATTGATATTTTAAATTTTACATTGTGTAATTTCGCAATAAAATATTACATTAATAGATCGGATTTCTTGTCTGTACTGCTGAATCAGGCAAATCGCTGGACTTCGATTCTAGCATTTTTTTATTTACTTCACGAAAACTTAAATTGGCAGGAAATTAAAGAAAGCTGATATATTTTTGTGAAGCCGAATCTTAATAATTCTCGTATATTCTTCCACCCCGCTTAGGCCTATTGTGGAAGCGGAGTTGTTTCGAATTGAGGAGTGCACCCATCTGTACAAGTGACAAGATTTGTTTTTATGAGAACACGCAATACCAAAACTAGTAGGAAAGTAATGTTCAAGCTGTATTCAAAAGAAGAAAGCATATCTTTTGTAATAGGACCTCAGTGGTTGAGCTGATAGCCTGCTCGCCTTCCACCAAAGCAAACCGGGTTCAATCCCCAGCCGGGTCACTCCCGGATTTTCGCAAGTGGGAATCGTGCCGGAATGGGGCTTTCTCGGGATCTCCCGTTTCCCCCGCCCTTGTATTCTGTCACTGCTCCATTCTCAACTCATTTCACCCTCATCGGCTCTCAAGACCTTGCTGATAAGATCCTATCAAATCTCTTCATTCACTCACATTTTGTATCACTGTAAATATTTTGCTAGAATTATCATATTCAAATATTAAAAACCTATTAATAAAGCATCGCGTATGAGACCCCCCCCCCCCTCCTAATATGAGACACCTTCCTAATATGAGACCCCAGGCGATCTGAGTAGGTAGCTGCTGAACTCTAGCGACGAATATGCCAACTCGATGGCGGGAACCTTTCTTGGCTTGTGTATCGTCGCCATTAGCCGGCGGCTGTTCTGTCACGCGAGAGTACGGATATTGTGTTCTCTCACTTCGCGAGTTTTGTGTCAAGCTAACTACAACGACTTACTTCAAAATCAAGGTAAGGAATAACTAATTGTTAATACATACACACCGATTGTCATATAGGTGGGCTATTCAAACCATATTAATGTTATTGCACTGCGTATTTTATGTATCCGCAGCACTGTGGCTCGTGTTGTTGAATGTTAGCTCCAATTATGAGACCCACATGGTTGCCTATAATAAGATAGGGTCTCATATTGGGAACTCTCTAAAGTGTTCATTGTTCAAACATCAAAGTATGTTGTAATTTTCGTATTGTCGCAATACATACCTAACATTGTTATACAATTAAGTAATTTATTAGCGTTGTATAAAAATAAGTAACAATTACACTATTGTCCCTGCCGGCCTCCGTAGCGTAGTCGCTAGCACGCCGGCATACGGTGCGAGAGGCCCTGGGTTCGAATCCCGGCAAGGGCATGGATGTTTGTGTCGTTTATCTAGGTTAGAATGTTCGTAAGCCGTCCCTTATTAAAACCTAACGGGCATAAAACTGGGGGACGATAATAAACCCTCATATTGTACAATACTATTGTCTGTATTAAAAAGGCCTAAGGCACAATTAATAACTACTGTACGTAGTAAATCATATCTCACAGTATATATGGTGAACATCTACACATATATATGTATAAATTTAACTTTCAGTAGGAAGAAGGCCAATATTAGCCTGGGAACTCGAAAAGGAGCTTGTCCAATATTGTGTTTAGATGGATAAACGTTTTTTGTGGGTTAAGGAAACATGATATTAAATGGCCTTCCAATTAGCCATTGCCAATGGTATCAAACACCCATTTTCTGGAGAAAAAAATGAAGCAGCTAGGAAGAAATGGATGGCTTCTTTTTTAAAGCGTCATCCACAGTTGTCTTTACGAGTTCCCCAAGGTATTTCTCATGCCAGAATAAAAGGTTTCAATCATGAAAATGTGGAAAATTTTTTTCAAACTGTATGAACCAGAGTTTGACAAAATTAAAGGACGTGCCCACAGATTGTAAAACGTTGATGAGACGGGGGTAACTGTGGTACAGCACAGAGCTGAAAAGGTCGTAACATTGAAAGGAAAACAAGAAGTAGCTGCATTGACATCAGCTGAGAGGGGGTCACTCGTAAATGTAGTTATTGCATGAATGCAGTTGGTTCTTTTGTCCCTCCATATATTGCGTGGCCCAGGAAGAACATGAAATCGAACTCATGGATGGTGAACCAGCTGGGGATATTTTAGAGTGCCATCCCTCAGGGTGGATCCAGGCCAATTTGTTCACCAAGTGGTTTGTTCATTTTATTGATTTTACTAAGCCATCACTTGAAGACCCAGTTCTCCTGGTTCTTGATAGCCACTATTCACACACCCGAAATGTCGATGTCATTAGAATGGCTAGAGAAAACCATGTTTCAATTATTTGTATCCCTCCTCACAGTTCACACAAAATACAGCCACTTGATGTTGGTTTCATGAAGCCCCTGTAAGTCTATTATGCTTCAGAAATACAGTATTTTCTAAGGAACAATGCAAATCGCACTGTAACACCTTTCTTGGTGGCACAGTTGTTAGGTGCAGCATATCAAAGAGCTGGAAACAATGGAAATTGCCGTTAATGCATTCCGGAAAACATGATTGTAGCCAATCAACAGAGATGTGTTTCGTGAAAATGACTTTGGTGTTCATAGCCATCAACCAATTTCTGATCGAGATGTTGATACCAACCAATCTGCACACGACGCCTCTTCTGATGCAGGTCCTTCTAATGCATCCTGTATACTGCCTATGAACATTACACACGCTTCTGGTGAAGATCATTCTAATACTCCACATATTCTGCCTGTGAAAATCACAATTTCTTCTAATACAGGCACTTTTGATGCTGGACCTACTCTGCCTAAGGACATCGCACATACTACCGCTTCTAGTGTGGGACATTCTAATGATCATCCTTTCACTCCTGTTGGACAAAACAAACAACAAAGGTGGTAATGTAGCTTCAAAATCTTCAGATGTAAGGTTTACTGTGTCTTCAAAAGTCATTACACCACCTCCTAGCATTTCAGCAGCAAAACGAAGGCGAAGAGGTGGCAAAGCCTCTGTGATTACGTCATCACCTTACAAATCCAACCTCTTGAAGAGTGTGGAAGTAGCTACGGCAGCGAAGAATAAAAAAGAAGTTGCAGTAAAGTGTAGTCGACAAATTGTTGGGAAAAAACCTTTGCCTAATGCACCAAAGTCACAAAGTTGCAAAAGAAGACCAGTGGACAGCTTAAGCAACGACGAATCTGACGATATGTTCAACATAGTATCAGGTAGCTCTGGCGAAGAAGACAACAATGCTGAATGTCTTTTCTGTGGATGTGTACTTTCAGATGACAAGCATGGTGAACAGTGGCTACAGTGAACTGTCTGCTATCGTTAGGCTCATGAACATTGCGGTGCCACTAGCGTTCACTTTGTCTGTCCTCAGTGCCAAATGAGGGTAAAAAAATTGTGTATCTCATATTAGGAGCCCTTTTTTAAATCCTGAACAATTGCAGTGTTTGGTTTTATTGTACAGTAAATGAATATTTGACTTTGGATATCAATTACATGTAATGCACTTTGAAGTAAACTATTATTTGGAGTGATAGTGTACATGTTCAAAGTTCATTTATGTCTACTTTCTGAAAAGTTATGAGCCTTTTACAAAATGGGCCACATAATCGGTGCACTTACCTTACTGAGAGTAGATTTTTAATCAAAATTTAAGCATTGTTTCCAAAACGAACCCCTTTAGCAAGCAAGACCATCATAATAATTACTCTGATTGTTTGTAATGACAGTTAGTAAAAATATGTAACAATATTTTATTAGTTAATCCATTCTAGTCACCAAAGTTGCAACTTTATAACTTAAATGGATGTGCACAAAATGAATTAATGTAAATATTTGTTAAAATTATTACTGGAAATTTATTACATATAATTACAGAAAAAATTGCAACGGTCTTGTTAGATGGTTTTATTTTAGGGCTCAACTTCTGACCGAGCGGTAAACAGGCAGCGGTATACTGAATCACCAGCCTTCTTTTGAATGACCTTTGCAATGAGGACAAGTAGTTCGGGTGAGTTTTAATGTGGCAGGTCGCCTTGCCTGGGTGTACAGAGCTCCAGCAGGAAACGTGTTATTAGAAAACCGTCCAACGTGTCAGAGTGAGGTCTGCTTACGAATAGCATTTAAGAAACGTCACGCGTCTGTATACCTTTTCAGTTTCTTAATTTCTCTATAAAGCATTTTTTTTTGGGATAATGGAAATGGCTCAAACGGGTGTTCTCACTGTCATTGTTAGGTATGAACATTCTTGTACAAAACATTTAAAAAAGGAATACGGACGTGCATCATACCTTTATTTTTTATTATTACGTCATAAAATTGTAGGGTATCCGCTGAAAGTCTCATAGAGGCGCGTTATAGACTGTAAGACTGCAGGCCAGTTCAGTGCTTTGCGCGTAGAGGCGATGAGAGAGTTGATGCTCATGTCTCGGTCGCCCCTAGCACTCCCACGCTTCTAGGCCTCAGGCGTGCAGAATTTCTTCAACCAGGCGGCCATCTTAACGTCTCGTCGACACCGAGATCAATCAGAGGAAGAGCAAGTTGTACAGAGAAGCTAGGGCGGGGAAAGAATCCGCCATGTCGTTTATCTGGAGCGGACTTGGGAAACCATGAGAAATTGAAACAAAGATGGCCGGACCAAGAACCGAACCCCGCACCTTCCGAATGTTAAAGCGGGAGTTTACCACTCAGCTACCTCGCACGGTGCAAGATACGTAGAGTGGAGATTTGGGCGGCTCTTAACATCGAGGTCTGAGAGCCGACGAGTGTGAAGTGAGTTAAGTATGGACCAGAGTCGAAATGCAAGGGTGGGGGAAACCGGAGATCCCCGAGGAAACCCGCCGGCCAGCGGCATAGTCCGGCACGATTCCCACGTGCGATAATCCGGGGATCGAACTGTGTTCGCGTTGGGGGGGGGGGGGGGCGAGTAGTGAAGGGGCGCAGAGGACACACCCGGAAGCCAGCAAAGCTCAGCTGTACCGAGAACCGGACGAGCTGGCGCGTTGTAAACTACTGGACCTGCGTTCCTGAGGACGCGTGTACGACTCCCTGCGCGACTCGCTATATAAGCAAGCATGAAGACGGTGATAAAGAATAGCATTAGCAATCTTCGCGTGTGTTCGGTTTCCTCAGGATTTTAAGAGTTGGTTATAGGGTTTTGGTACAACAATCTCTACAGAAAAATATACAGCGTTGTCATTAGTGTTAGCTGGATGGTTCTAGATACAGAAGCGGGGAACGATATCCTGGACAATCTCGCAACGATAACCCCAACCATACTTAATCCCATAAGATTAACCTGGGAAGGGTTTCACCTCACTTAGAAACCCCTTCAGCTCCGCAACCCGCTACACATTCTCAGCAGTTAGCACGGCAATTAGCACTATACTCGGCTCTGCATGCTCCAATCCTTCACCTACCTACACCCCTTCAACCCCTCATCTTCATTCAAAACAGCATTGTCTCTGTAGTTTGGAACACTGTTTTGCAGAAGAATACATAATCGTAAACAGAGGCTGCCGCTACTTACAGTGATTTTCGCTGACTCTGAAACCTTCCGTCGACCATATCTTTGTTTCATTATCCAAATTTATAAATGGGCAACGAAATATCAATTTTTATTTCCGTCCTGAGAAAAAAATTAACATTGGAATATTCTGTATAGTTGTTTAAAAATTGAATACACACTTGCATACAATGATGGCCATAACACAATACTACGGAGGTCTCTTAACCCGCCTACCATTACGGCGAAGCTGGTTCGACTGTGAACAAAACAACGCTCAGGTATTCGGAGCTGGGAACCTCTACTAAGCCTTGTGTGGATTTCCCTCACTTATTCACTAAGCGGTGAACCACAGATAAGTCTGCGGTTCGTGCTGCGTGGGTTGGGACCAGATGAAGTTCCGAACCTAATTTCTAAGTCACGTAGTTCCGACAAGCACAACACGTCACGTGCGACACGACGATTGAAACCGAACGGTCCAATCAAATACAAGACATTTCTGTCGTCAGCCCGACGAAAACAGAGTGTGCAACGTTTTAAACCTTAAATAGTTCGATTACATATCCTTACTGTGGATAATTTGCATCTTACAAGGAGAAAATTATATTCCACGTACGAGATTAAACACATAAAATTAACTTTTATACTTTTTAATGTTTTAGCGTAATGTCTGCACTGTTTCTCACCATTACAGTGTATGTTCCATTTTCCGTTTCTGTTCCCCACCTTTGAAATTAGTTCGTTTCACAAGTGCCTTATAATGGGTTCCGGACAATTCTAACCTTCATGTGAACTGCTGTCGTGTTGTGAAATTCAAGCAGCTACATTGCAAATGTTTATCGTGATCGTGCCCCCCCCCCCCCCCCCCGGCCGGCGGTCGTAGTCGTGTTGTGTCTTGCTCGTCGGAGTTACCTGACTACAGCATAAGCCATATGAAGGGCGTGCAGTCATACCACTGTAAGTTCTATCCCTATTCGCTCCAGCGAAAGTGTGTGATCTTTTGGTATCATATCTGATTCCCATTGAAGAGTACTTGGGTTTGATCCTGGATCAACTGCACGGGAGGTAGCTTTCCCCAAGTAGTTTTCAATCCCCACTCCAGGTTAATGTTGTTACGAGCTCGCTGCTTTGTACGCACGGACGGAAGAGGGGGACAGAGAAGTCACGTTATAACGTGCGGCGAGTGACTAAGGACATTATGAATGACAGGAGGGCGAAAATCCTATCAGGGTTTATATTTACAAAGTGTTCCGCCGCGCATTCTTTCGCCTGGTGCTGTGATAAACTTTTTGTGATTCGCGCGTTCCTGACCTCCAGCAGATTGAATTTATGCGATTATCTGAAGAATTTCCTCGTTTCTCTCAGCGTGATTCGGGGTGTGGCGAACCTTCCAGGTCAAGGCCAGCGACTATAAAAACACGTTAGGCCTCCGAGCACAGGGTTTAAGAGAGTCGAGAGTCTGGACGATTGTGCGACGTTAAGCGTTAGACGACGATCTAGATGAGGAGTGAGTATCGTCGGAAGTGATCAGTGGAAGGGAGATCTGCGACTGCGAGCATCAGAGCAGAGAAGAGTGTGACCGGTAGGCTGGACTATTGGACTGAATGCATAAGTGAAAGACATTACAAATGATGGCAACAGACATACTGTGTTAGTGATGCGTTTGAGTTAATTGCCTACAACCAAACAGAGACATAAGGAAGTATGTTAATTAGAATATAAATATTGTGTTTACTAACAAATGGATAGAGTAATAGTGTAGATATATAATATAATGCTGTAAATAATATATGCGTGAATAAATTAAACATCGAAATTAGTTATTTTATTTTTCTTAAGACCTCTATCCCTCACGAACTCAGATGTAACTCTGAGTTGTAAAAATATTCTAAGAATTTTTTTTTCCAATATAAAAATTTTCAATAAATCATGCGTCATATCAAAGTCTAGACTATCATAACCCCTCTGTTGCGACTTGTATAGCTATATCATACGTGCAGATGATTCGAGTGACTTTAAAAATACTTTCCATTAATTTTTTGTTGTTTGCATCATGCTTGCTTGTATTATTGTCCTTTCAAACAGAAGCCTAACAGGTTTTGTCTACCTTCCTTCAGGTAAACGGTCGACACCTAGGTAATGTGGGATTTAAAAATTAGCGTTGCTGAACTTAACGTGTTCTTCACGATTATATTCTAGCATAATATTGATACAGCCCATGAACATTCACACATTATTTACTTGGTTACTTCACTTAAGTTCCACTTTAAGTAAGGAGTTCTAGCAGGTCAGCTAAGTTAACTTTTTTTTGGTGCAACGATAAATTAAATCGTTCCGTACCAAGTCTCCCGCCAGAAAAAGAATCAAGCATTGCATTAAAATATGGAAAATAACCTAGCCTCTGCAGAAATAAAACAATCTCCTTCACACATAAATAGATAATTATTCTTCAGGGCTAAATGTACTTGTTGCACCCGAAATTAGTTTGAGAAGAGAATAGTGTGGCAGCTTTCCATATTTTTTGTACACTTTGACAGGATTTTGCCGCCGATGTAATGAAATATAACAATGACGTGAGACATGTTAACTTCTAGCTAAGTCGTTCTTCTCTCTGGTTCATTTTTTTTTGTTGTACTTGGTATAAACACACTGGCATGGGATTTCTTAGAAGTAGCTGCCTAGTAAATACCCCTCCTCCTTATTTCATTACCCATTCACTTTCCTCAATATATCGTGACAAATTGTCCGGACAACCTGGTGATAGATTGTTGTATGCACAGTTGGCCGGCGAAGCAGGCGACAACTGCGCGCAAATTGGTTGGAATTCCAAGAGGCCATGTGGTCGGTCACTGTTGGATTTCCAAGAGGCCATGTGGTCGGTCACTGTTGGAATTCCAAGAGACCATGTGGTCGGTCACTGTTTCCAAGAACTTCCGTCTTCACAGCAGCGCTTCCACGCTTCGTGGGTGGCGGAAAGAATATAGCCGAGGATGGCCAAGTCTGCAATGAATGCACAATGCGTCTATCAAATTTCATCCCAGCGGCATTTCAATTACCTATGATATTTTAAAAAAAATATCAAAATGTTTTTCCATGAAAATTCATTTATTGAACACTTTTTAATGTCTTCGTGTTTACGTAACGTCTTGAACTGCGTTAGCTTTGCTTGGATTGTGAACCACCGTTACGCGTTCGTTGTTACATACAAAACTTTGTTTCCGTTGTACAGAGTATTATTTCTTGAAACAGTTGTGTATGGAAATATTTCAAATAAAGCACGTCGAAAGAGGTGCGCCATTACCTATATGTCTATGAAACAATTGCTCAGTGGGTTTTACATTTCATTCTTCAGATGTATTGATGTACATCGAGACGCACGTGAATTTAAGAATCCATAGCGCCTCAAGCCCACTCCAGAGCGCCTCAAGTCCACTCCAGAGTGCCTCAAGTCCACTCCAGAGCGCCTCAAGTCCACTCCAGAGTGCCTCAAGCCCACTCCAGAGCGCCTCAAGCCCACTCCAGAGCGCCTCAAGTCCACTCCAGAGCGCCTCAAGCCCACTCCAGAGCGCCTCAAGTCCACTCCAGAGCGCCTCAAGCCCACTCCAGAGCGCCTCAAGTCCACTCCAGAGCACCTCAAGCCCACTCCAGAGCGCCTCAAGTCCACTCCAGAGTGCCTCAAGCCCACTCCAGAGCTCCTCAAGTCCACTCCAGAGGGCCTCAAGTCCACTCCAGAGCGCCTCAAGCCCACTCCAGAGTGCCTCAAGCCCACTCCAGAGCGCCTCAAGCCCACTCCAGAGCGCCTCAAGTCCACTCCAGAGTGCCTCAAGCCCACTCCAGAGCTCCTCAAGTCCACTCCAAGAATACCCACTCCATCACCTAACCTGCAGTCTGACCGCAAGCAAAATGATTCCACTCAGAAGATTTATTACTCATGATTATTAGGCCCGCAGATATGGAGGCAAAACGGCCGAACTGAAAATAAGGAATAACAATATTTGTCAAAAACACTTTAAATTTTATAAACTAATTCTGTATATTTTTTCTAGTTTTCCAGTAATACATACTGCCTGGAATTTTTTTCTTGTTTTGTTAAAGTTACCCAAGCTCCTTTTTTTTTTTTTTTTTTTTTCCCAGTGCTTTGTAAAAGAATTTAAAAAAATCTTCTACAACCTTTTGAGATTATACAAGAAACGATAAAAACACATAATTATTTAGTTTCCAACAAATATATTTACAGATTTTTTTTAAACACTTTTTATTAAACATAACCAACAATAGCAACGGCATACATCATCCGTACAGGGCATTAAAGGCTGTTCACGATTAAGTGATCACTTTTGGAGTTAACCTTAGAAAAAAGTCACTTCCCCTGCTTGCATGTATTTTAATGGGCGCACCGAGTGATATTCTATCAGCAAAGTTGGTAACGATGGATGTAAAGTAGTTCCATTTATTAACGTCGAATAAAAAGTGTTAAATAATAATTTGTGTTAACTTTTTTTTCAATGCATCGAAATGTAAAAACGAGCAGATTTATAAAATATTTCGCTTTCCTAATAATTCCACAGTTTCGCTTGACCGACGGATGAATGAAGTGAGGAGGCTTAGGCAATGTTAATTTTATACCATATTCATATATTCTACAACGTGCGAAGCTGTAGTGTCGGACTGGATCGTCCTGTAAGCGTCACATCGCCGTTTACGGCGTCGTACCTCCCGTGTCGGACTGATTTTAAAGACGTATTCACGACAAATACTGTGACGTCGCTGGAATGTGAAGCTACTGACTGGAGAAAAGCTACATGCAGGTCTGGAACTGGAGAGGAAGGCATGACGGCCGCGTGGCAGGTCCACTGAGCCAGATTATTGACGGCGACTTGCGGTCTCGAAGGGGATAGTTCATTGGCGGCCGTGGCTCGCCGGCTGCTGCTGAAGAGGAATCCTCACCACGTCTGCGTCGATTACCACGCACAGAACTCATCGGGACCGCTCGGAGAACGAGAACAAAAAGTGTAATCAAAACTGCATTGACCAACGGGAAAGGTGGGAAGGGAGAATAATTCAAATGCCCCGAGAGTAAAAAAGACTTATAGTATTCTCTTCTTCTCCCATTAAGTAGGCCTACTACATATACTTGATAATGAGTGGCAATTTATTCTTCGACGGGGGAAATTACTTATAAATTGGCGGTGAGGTGAGAAATTTGGGCGGTTCTTAACGAGGTCTTTAGAGCCGATGAGGGAGAAATGAGGTGAGAATGGAGTAGCGCCGGAATGCAAGGACGGGGGAAGTGGGAGGTCCCCGAGAAAACCCACCGACCAGCGGCATCGTCTGGTACGACTACCACATGTGAAACTCTAGGGCCGACCTCGCAGTGAACAGAGACCAGTTCGCCTTGGTGTAGGGAGGCGAGTAGTCTACCCACTAGACCACCCCGGGCCCCCGCTTTATTAACTGCGATTGCTGGCTCATTACTGAAGGGTTTCGAAGTCTCGTTATTAATGGCTGGATTCGCAGTGTCAGGATAGATTAAGTCAAAGAGTTTTATTGGCCCGCTATCCAGGAATTTCGACTGGAATTTCTTCCGTCGTTACCTACGTGTTTGTGGAAATATTATTGGCGCCTCCGGGGGGTAATTGCAAGAGGAAACCGCTAGTTTGTTCGCTGCGAGAGAACAAATTTCATTCCAACCGTTTCCCTTCTTCTCTCCGCTATTGCCTCTAGATATAGGCGATTCACTGTGAAGTGAGCACTTTCAAAAGCACTCTCATTCGGAATAATAGTCGATAAATTTATTTTATTGCGGCCTGGCCCAAGACGTTAACTTCTGAGTGCGGGGGGATATACACACTGTGTGTATTGCTTACATGGCAATATTTATTTTAAAAAAGGTGGCTAAAGGAATAAAAAAAAGGCAGAATGAAAAAAAGTAACTAGGGCCTCAAAAGTGCACACTTTAACGTGAACTGCCTATACTCTCGCACCCCCCCCCCCCCCAACACCCTCATGAATGCACCACAGCCGTGTTCTCATAACACTACCAAGTTCCGCCACTTTACTACCGTAATAAATTCCTCGTCTTTAAGGAGGGAGGGGTGGCAACATTCGAGGTATTGGAGCAAGGGGTTGTTAAGGAGGGGGGGGGGGGGGGTCTCCTAATATCGCCTCATTAGATCGCTACCTGCGGGGGAGACGAATTCTCATTACTTCCTTCAGGTCGCGCGCCTCGGGTTACACGCGGGTGTAATTTAATTGCAACACGGGATATGAATCTCGTGTGGGTTGGCAGCAGTTTTCATTTGCATGCATTATTCGCGAAACAGGGAATAAAGGGATGAAAGTGAAAATGTTTTGCTGTGAGAATTCGAACCTTTGTCACTTCAAACACTATACAAATAAACAAAAGGCAAATTTATACACAACTGTCGGTAAACTTTTGTAAAGTTTATATTTTCGGAAAACAAGCCTTTTCCCCACACCGATAAAATCCAAAAGATTAACAAAACGTAAACGGTCGTGTGATAACACATTTCTCGGATTTCTAACACTATCCCAAAAACCTATGAAGTAAAAACAGTGTAACGACTGGTTACGTGGCGCATATAATTTTCATTTATTAAACATTACAGTAGTATGCAAATCATAGATATGAATACACGCATGTTTATATGATAAAAAATGCCAATGTTGTTACGTGTTTCACATGTAAGATAGTTATTCAGTAATTTTATTTTATTTTATCCTACAAGTTTATTAAGGTACACACATCAGTTGAGAGGTAATTAACCATACGTTTAATGTTACGTATTAATTTTTATATTGTTAAATTTTGAGTAACATACTAATTTGTGTAAGTTGGCAATGTTTTATTACACAGTTCTAATTGCAACCATAAAGACTACACCCTGAGATTAGCGCTATGTTACACATGCTAATTTAAATCTGGTTACCGACGTCAACATTACGTGTGGAGAGAATGTTCTGGCCTCCATCTTGTTTTATATTGGTCTTTGAGGTAACAGGTCAGGTAGGCCTGAGCTCCGCCTAAAAGAGATGTGATAATTATATTTAAAGTGAGTATGATCCTAAAAAGCATGCTCAGTTTTGTGTGTCTAGCCTACGGCGTAATAGTAAGCCATCAGAAGAGGGCTAGAGAGCATGTCTACATAAATAATTTGGCATATATGTAAGGCATTTTTGACCACCATTGTCAGTGAACTATGGTCCAGCGGTGAAGTGCTACAGACTTTCATTATTAACTGTACATGTTTTTCAACACTTTCTAGCTTGTCACACAGTGCCTGAGAACAATAAGGCTTATTTACTTTATCCGATTTAATATTGCTAGCCAGGGATAATTAAAAAGTGCAAACTTACATGCACATAATTGCAACAATCAAGTGCGAGAGTGATTACGATATAACCTGAACTGAACCTTCTATACTACCAAACTTTTAAAATTTCATGTAATCGTTAAAGCACAGCAGCGACTACCAGACACTACACGCATGGTTGCTGTATGAACAGGCATAAAGAGGAACAAACACAATTTTACTCTGCGGCTGCTGCGTGCTTCTTGCTTTCACATGTTCTTGTATCACTATATAAGGGCCGACGCCTTATTTAAATTGAGAAAAGGTTTTTCTTAAAAATTCGCACTTCATCATTGGACGACTTTGATTGGAATAAGTAGACGTAGTTAGTTACTTCGTTCTCCTTAATGTGTATTTGAAGTGTAACATACGTATAGCTGTGCTGGAGCTGTGCTATGCCTGGATATTGATGTGACATACAGACAATCTGCAGGTCTGTCTGTATTGCAGTTGTTTTCAGCATATTGCAGTGTGGGTTTCTGGCATGCTGCTTATTAGTTTTGCAGCAGAGAAAATTATGTGTGAGGCCTATACTACCCAGTTATTACATATGGCCTGATAAGACAAGCGTAAAAATATTTTCACACCATTCGCACTTTACACTCTCATATTCAGTTGTCTATTTGTTAACACTTCCAGTGTGGCGCATAATGGCCCTATTGGCCAGCTACCTGTG
This sequence comes from Dryococelus australis, assembly GCA_029891345.1. Taxonomy (NCBI): domain Eukaryota; kingdom Metazoa; phylum Arthropoda; class Insecta; order Phasmatodea; family Phasmatidae; genus Dryococelus; species Dryococelus australis. Next base: position 4,129,418 of record CM057001.1, read on the forward strand.
GTAGAGTATCCCCGAGATGATGAACAGTACAACAGTTCATGCAAAGGCTGTTCACGATAAAGTGAGAACTTTTGAAATCAACCTTAGATAAAGTCACTGCCTCTGCCTGCATATATTTAAACGCGCACGCGGAGTGATATACGTTCAGTAAAGTTGGTAACAATAGATGGAAAGTAGTTCCATGTCTACACGTCGAATAAAAACTCTTAGGTAACCATTTGTGATAACTTAAATTATTTCTTTCGTTTTCTGTTTTTTTTTTTTTTATGTATCGACGTATGACAATTTGTATATCTGTAAAATATTTACTTTTACAATAATTCCACAGTTCCGCTTGACCGACGCATGAATAAAGTGATGAGGCTCATTGCAATGTTAATTGTACATAAGGCAGAAGAATACACAACGTGCTCACAAATAGATCATGAGCAGGGCTTTCAAAAGTGCTCATTTTACCGTGAACAGCCTATAAAATGGTATAATTTAATCTCAAAACTTGCTAGAAACGATAAGGTTAGCTGAATTCTTAGTGTATTATGGTATCTTGGAACTTTGAATAGCGATCCACTTCCCAATTGTAATTTTGAAGAGAAATTATTTTGATAGTCTCAACTTTCATATATATTATATGTATATCATATATTATATATTACATATAAAACAAATAATATATTTTATATATACATATATTACACGACTAGCGGGGTAAAATATTTCAGGGAATTTTGGAAAATAACGTATGGAGTTGAAATTAGGGACTTGCGCTCTGATGTTTTGATCACTGACAAAATTGCAAATACAATAATAAGGTGTGTGTGTGTGTGATAAGTCTTCTTTACAGACGTAACACAGTGTAAAATGAGATCAAGATGACATTATTTAACATTGCTGGCGATACACGATGTAAAAGTAGTTAAGGGGCATGGAAGACAGCCAGCTCTACACTCGGAACCATTATTTTGAAGGCCTCTTCGCTACCTCTACCTGATGTACCACTGACAATGTTAAATGTTGTCATTTTGATCTCCTTTTACACCGTAATTTTTTAAGCTTTTACAACAAAAAATGCTGGAAGCTGTTGCTGAAAGAGATTTTTGTAGAACCAGAAAATAGTTTAACTGAAATAAATAACCATATTTTTTCAAGTAGACTTGGAAGACATTTGTAATATTACAAATCATAAGCTTGTTGAGAAACATAATAACTATTATTATTATCCTGTTTACTCGAAAAAGGATGTGGTAAATAAAAAATTGTTTTAAATTATGTCATTTAAAAATATTTCCAATTGTGAGGGGTGACAGAAACCCTACCTCAGAACCCTCGTGTTAAAATAGCAATAATTGTACCACACTGGCACTATATATTCTAATATTCCGTAGTATTTTTAAGGTGTAAGACTATTATACATAAAATGGGGGTATAACGTAATACACGTAGGTCAGGATGACATTAAAATTCCGCAGGTGGATTGGACAGTTGCACAGATGCAGTTTTATAATTTCGTAATATATTTTTGTGAACATTTCTTCGGGGTGACAGTTATTGTCATTACATTCCTACAAAATGTCATTCACGTCAGTTGGCTGGCTACAAAAGTGATTACGCAAAGGATTACACATATCCGGACGATCGTATGAACCTATATTTTCTAGCAAGAATGGAAATTTTTATAACGGAAAATACGTTATAAGATTGTGAAAAGATTTGAAGAAAAGCATATGCATATGTGGTACGTGTGGTGTTAAAAGTCCCCATGTAATAGGCGCCACTGAAGAGAGTTGGTAGAAAGTGTCGTATGCGACTAAATATGCAAATGCCCCACGTATGGAGCGCTACTGAAATAGATCTGCTTGGATGTGGTTTCGGTATAATAATGTAGAAACACCCTTCTGTGATACATATGCAAAGAGTGTGATCTTGCCCTTTGCAGACTGGAAGTTCCGTGAGCTGAAGAAAGTATTACTTCCCTTGACACAGCTATACAGAACACTTGCACATGAAATAAAATATCACTAAGCTACCAGCAAACTACAAGGACGAAATGCCCATTGGGGAAGCATGAATGTTTAATGACAAACGAATTTCTTTGATCAGTCGTTTCAAAATCAGATTCAAATTCAAATGCTATTAAATGCCATGTATTGGATTCAGTTGGCTTGTAGCAAAATACTATTCGTATCGAAACAATTAGGAAGCTGGCAGTTATGTGCAATCGTATCAGTGCAAAATTAATGTCTTCTTTCACAAAATTCAGTTCAGAAATTACTTTTGACACACGAGACTTCGAACTCAACTCTGGCTTAGCCCATATTATTAGGTCAGAATCGCTCAAATATTTCTCTGAGGGTTGTGTGAGACTGTTACGAGAAGTCTGATTACATAATTAATGCAGGATTATATGTCACTGCTTCACCTCAGGTAGCCATTGAGCCTCTTCAATTGCGTTTCTGCGCACTCCATTGGCCTTAATTAAATAAATTAGTACAGTTACACTCGTCAATGCAACCAAATTACAACATATTTAATCAATTTAAAACTCTCGGCCAGCAGCCGTGGCTGCCCAGTTCAACACCGTATCGCAATCAACATGTCGCCCAGGTTCGTTCACAATAATTAAACTTTCAGTCAAAATTCCAAATTTGAAATAAATTTACAGCTATAAGGCTTACCTCAAAAGAACATTCAAATTCCCTCACAGCTGCCAACTGACGTAAAACATCAATATGACTAGAATTTAACAACACTGACAAAACATAAAATAAAAAAACGCACTTTAAAAATATACATGTGAGACAAAGTAACTAACATACAAGATAATGTTTCAATTAAATATCCCAGAATAATAATTATGGTTAAAATATGCACGTTACCATAAGCATATAGGTAATTATATAATCATAGGCCTCTGCCAATAGGTCAAAACCATAGGTTGCTATTTTTTTTCAGTTCACAAAATCACTCTTTTGTTCTAAATGAAATACTTATCAAAGAGAGTGATAGCATGTGACATCGAATTCGCAAGTTAATGAGATTCCTGGTCAGTTCACAGTTATAAAGAAGAGCGTTTACAGTAGACAATATTTTGTTAGTCAGATATGTGTAATTGTACAAAAATTTCTTAGTGCATTTTAAAAAATAATTTACGGTACATTTAGGTTTACAACAACCAAATGGATGAGGAACCGGGAGGTATATTTAGGTTTACAACAACCTAATGGATGAGGAACCGGGAGGTATATTTAGGTTTACAGCAACCTAATGGATGAGGAACCGGGAGGTATATTTAGGTTTACAGCAACCTAATGGATGAGGAACCGGGAGGTATATTTAGGTTTACAACAACCTAATGGATGAGGAACCGGGAGGTATATTTAGGTTTACAACAACCTAATGGATGAGGAACCGGGAGGTATATTTAGGTTTACAGCAATCTAATGGATGAGGAACCGGGAGGCATATTTAGCTTTACAACAACCTAATGGATGAGGAACCGGGAGGTATATTTAGGTTTACAACAACCTAATGGATGAGGAACCGGGAGGTATATTTAGGTTTACAACAACCTAATGGCTGAGGAACCGGGAGGTATATTTAGGTTTACAACAACCTAATGGATGAGGACCCGGGAGGTATATTTAGGTTTACAACAACCTAATGGATGAGGAACCGGGAGGTATATTTAGGTTTACAACAACCTAATGGATGAGGAACCGGGAGGTATATTTAGGTTTATAACAACCTAATGGATGAGGAACCGGGAGGTATATTTAGGTTTACAACAACATAATGGATGAGGAACTGGGAGGTATATTTAGGTTTACAACAACCTAATGGATGAGGACCCGGGAGGTATATTTAGGTTTACAACAACCTAATGGATGAGGACCCGGGAGGTATATTTAGGTTTACAACAACCTAATGGATGAATAACCGGGAGGTATATTTAGGTTTACAACAACCTAATGGATGAGGACCCGGGAGGTATATTTAGGTTTACAACAACCTAATGGATGAGGAACCGGGAGGTATATTTAGGTTTACAACAACCTAATGGATGAGGAACCGGGAGGTATATTTAGGTTTATAACAACCTAATGGATGAGGAACCGGGAGGTATATTTAGGTTTACAACAACCTAATGGATGAGGAACCGGGAGGTATATTTAGCTTTACAACAACCTAATGGATGAGGACCCGGGAGGTATATTTAGGTTTACAACAACCTAATGGATGAGGACCCGGGAGGTATATTTAGGTTTACAACAACCTAATGGATGATAACCGGGAGGTATATTTAGGATTTCAACAACCTAATGGATGAGGAACCGGGAGGTATATTTAGGTTTACAACAACCAAATGGATGAGGAACCGGGAGGTATATTTAGGTTTACAACAACCTAATGGATGAATAACCGGGAGGTATATTTAGGATTTCAAAACCAATGGATGAGGAACCGGGAGGTATATTTAGGTTTACAACAACCTAATGGATGAGGAACCGGGAGGTATATTTAGTGGCATTGCAGCAGATTTGTCACGTAAAAAACAGCGATAGAACAGCCGGCTTTTAAAATGTGGGCCAGGAATGCCACCGCAACAAAAAGAACACCCTCAATATCGTTTACTAATTTAAATGCACATATTTGATTAATATTCTAAAATTATTCTTGCTTGCAGATGTGTAAGCTCATCATGTCCGTTTATCTTCCATTAGCGCATGTTTGGATAAATTAATTTTGAAATAAAGCCGAGCATAATTTTTTTTTAACCGTTGTTTATCCTGTCCTTACTACTCATTCAATCTAATTATTTATTTTAAAAAGTTCTAGCTTAAATAATCTTGAGCTTAAATGTCCCCAGCAAAATCATGTTGCAGAGTCAAAAGAAATAATTGCTATAAACAGACTGTCACAGAGGTACTGAGTCGGAGGAAGATTGTATCTTACCAGATTTTAGGTGTGGTATGTAATCATGATAATTTTTTTGCAACGATTGTCAAGTTGTGGGATAATTATAAATATTAATGTAATTCCACGCGAGAAATATAAATGTGTGCGTGTACACTGCTTTCCATTATTAAAGCTTGGTAACTTGAACTGAATTATAGCTTGGTAACTTGAACTGAATTATAGCTTGGTAACTTGAATTGAATTATAGCTTGGTAACTTGAACTGAATGATAAAATCTGCAGTGACGAAAATGTCCATAATAAACTGATGTTTTTATGGATATTTGCAGTTCACATGAGGAAACGAGGTCTACAGAGAAAAAAAATAGAAACGGACCTTCTTATATATGTGTGTGTGTGAGTATATGTGTGTGTGTGTGTGTGTGTGTGAAACATTAATCTCTTATAATTTAACACTTTGCTTAGGGTGTTGGGAACGAGTAATATCGAAGTTAAACGAAGCGTTATTAGCCATTATAATACCACAATAAACGTTCGTACTGCAATAACGGTATTACCATTACTTACAGCTAAAGGGCCGCGGTGGTGTAGTGGCTAGAATACTCGCCTCCAACCAAGGCCAAACTTGTTTCATTCCTGGCGGGGTCTCTCTCGGATTTTTCACATGGGAATCGTGCCGGACGATACCTCTGGTTGGCGGGTTTTCTCGAGGACTTCCCGTTTCCCTCACTCTTGCATTCGGCCGCCGCTTCATACTCACCTCGTTTCACACTCATCGGCTCTCAAGACCTCGATGTTAAGAGCCACCAAAATCACTCCACTCCACCTACTTACACCTAAGCCCTATACTTTCACATATAAGTTACGACAAAAAAAACTTCAGCAGACATAACACTTCAAACATTTCAAGAATTAGCTGAAAATATGCGTCTATTGAAGTGTAAAGCTTACACATGAAAATACAGGAAGTGAATGGATAATATCTTGAAATGTTATCATGCTTGCTCATGTTCTGCTAAGGAGTAAATTATTACATTTTTAAGAGATTTTTATACATAATGGGATTTCCTCGTAATGAAAACACAGTTGCTCTTTGCTATTCGCAGGAATTCAAAATACAATTTAAAAGTAATTCACTGTATTACGGTAAGTTTCACAGATTAGTTTAAAATTCCGTGCAAATGACACAAGTTCGTTTGTGAGAAAATGAAATGCCTCCAGTTTTGCGAAGATTTCTGTATTATTTTACACAAGCACTTTACTGTAATTTCGCGGGATAATTCTTGAACGGTGCGCGTGAATGCAGGACGCAGGCCAACAATACAGTCTCGCGTGTTCTCAACTAAGTCACAAGTGGTAAGAGCCTACTGCTTCTGTACGTCATTTTACTTTCAGCTGGACCGCACAAGACTCCATCTTTATTTTCCTGAGGTATTTTGACGGATTAGAGTCTTGCAGTTAAAAGCAATTTATAGAAGCGTTTGTTTTTGCATTCCACCAAATAATTCATGAATTTTTTTTCACCGCATAAATACGCCTACTTACATACTGTACTTCCTACCCAATCAATATTTTATTGTAAACTATGAAAGACGCATGATTTGTTTTTTGGATTAACCTTAATTATGTAACATGTATAATTATGTATAATATAATATCTCTAAATATTAAAGTAGATATTTTAACCATGGATACTGACTGAGGCAGCAGAAAATTATCTGTTTCATTAAATAGTTTAACGGGCTGCTGTACCTACATGAGCACAGAGATTTCCACTGCTGTGTGAGCTGAACAACCCAAACAATTTAGTTTATGTAGGTTGAAATTAAGACCTTTAAGTGGAAATTGAGAAACTGAAGACAATGAAACAATTTTACTATCTTAATAATAATATGGCCTAATTCCGAGCAAACTGGAGTGCACTGTGTTTCGCTGAATCTGCAGCGAGGACACACAAAGCGAATTAAAAAAAAAATACACCTACAATCCTCTCGGTCAAATAGAGACTACTGTGTTAAATTGTTAAGACACGTCCACTGATTTAGCTACAAAATATTAATATAGTAGTGCTTTTTAAAGAACGAAAATTTAAAGTGATTTTCTGGGTGTTGGATTAGCTAAAGACAACACGAATATAACAATACAAGTATCTTCGCGTGTACTCTCATTACTATAAACAATACAAGTATCTTCGCGTGTACTCTCATTACTATACACAATACAAGTATCTTCGCGTGTACTCTCATTACTATACACAATACAAGTATCTTCGCGTGTACTCTCATTACTATACACAATACAAGTATCTTCGCGTGTACTCTCATTACTATACACAATACAAGTATCTTCGCGTGTACTCTCATTACTATACACAATACAAGTATCTTCGCGTGTACTCTCATTACTATACACAATACAAGTATCTTCGCGTGTACGCTCATTACTATAAACAATACACGTATCTTCGCGTGTACTCTCATTGCTATAAACAATACAAGTATCTTCGCGTGTACTCTCATTACTATAAACATTCGCGCCTCCTGAAATTATCATTCGGTAACCGTGTAAGTAAGTCAAATGTCACATCGATGGGTGATACTGGTATGTACCTTGCTATGGTGCATGCGCATACGTCGAATGAGGGCGCTGTCACATATCTTCGTGCGGAGTGTGAAAACAGTGCGGATATCAGCTCATGTGGTGTGACATGCCACGATACTCGTCAAGCGACGAACGATAGACATCGCGAAAAGACGTTTGAGACAACCGTACGAACGAACAGAGTTTTCTGAAAGAAGCCGAATGATAGGGCTGCGTAAAGCATGAAGCAATGCGCGCCACCATTTTAAAAATACGCATGTAGCATGTTCGAGCACTATAAAAATAGAATGTCCTTACGAAGTACTAGATGTCTATCATGATTCAATGAAATTTTTTTACATGGTTTCGAAAGGTTTTAGTACACACAGAGAGAGAGAGAGATAGATAGATAGATAGAGAGATAGAGAGAGAGAGAGAGAGAGAGAGAGAGAGAGAGAGAGAGAGAGAAAGAGAGAAATACAGACACTGCAAGCACAGCAACACACACAAACCGGAAGGTCTTCTGTTTGACTGTTTTTTCTTTCCTCTGAAATAATCTGGAAAAAAAAAGCCTTAAAATATATGACCCGTTTTTCGTTACGTGATAATAGATAAAACGATATTTCACACTATTGGAAGAGAATTCTTGAATAGGGCTCCAACTTCCTTTCATCAGCTGGTTTGATAAAAACATGTGTGATGAGTTATCCAGTACTGAAAATACATTTCACACCTTGATAATTAGTAATGTGGGGTTTACTGAGTGATTATAGAATTTTTAACAAAGAAAGTTACGCGTAGTATAATATTGTACAAAATCATGCCAGTGCATAGGCCCAATATAATGCTGTCCACACTTTTCGTCATGTTGTCTAAAGTCTTGGATGGCAGTTAAAACGATTTTTGGAGAAAGGGCAGTAGGAAATTACACATTTATTGTTTACTCGAAGTACATAGGGGAAAAAACAGTAAAAAAAAACTACAAATGAGATTAAAAAGCTTTAGCTCTACGGATATTTAGATGAAAGAAAGCGAAACAAACTTTCTCGAGGTTTATATCAAATTAGGTATATGCACGATAGCCGGATTTAGAAAAGGCAAATATTGACAGATTCTAAAATAATATTTGTAGTGTTGGAAACGGGTAGTGTATCCGGCATCTCTTTGGCTGCTGCATTGCTGTTATGTATGCAGCAGCAAGCAGACGAGTGCAGCATTGAATGTGATGTTGCGTGGAGTGGAGGTGTGACCTACTTGATATGTGCCTGTGATTGACAGCTCATAACTGTAGGCGACTACCGCGTTCGAGAAGATAGGGATTGTCTCCTTTATTGAAAAACCTCTCGACGCTAAGTTATGCCTATTCGGGGTCTGTAAAAGTGTGGAATAATCTATATTAGCACAGGTAAACAGAGTCATTAACTACCGAGGACATATTTTCACAGTGTGCAGACGACGAGAACTAGATAGTCTGTTGGGATAGCCACGGTGGATATTGGCAGAGCAGATACAGCGGCACTTGTGACTCAGACGACTTGGGTAGACATTGAATATATTATGTTAAGTCTATGATCTTGTTAGGTGTTGCAGAGGAGGTGGATCAAGTTCACAAGTGACTAATACAGCTGGTGCAGTATAAACTACACACAGTACTGAACTTTTGAAGTAACGAGCGATTCTACACCGTGTAGTACGTAGCTTTATAGAATGTTGTATTGTCGTAAATAAAGGGAATTAGATTGAGCTTAATAAATAATTCCATCCTGCATGAGCGTAGTCATGCCCTGGAAGTTGTTGAGCGCCTGGAATTCCTCGCCATATTTGCTGTTGTTTTCGACGTGGTAGGAAGTGCCGATGCGGATCTGGGTCTGACTGCTGCCACTGCTGGAGATACACTAGCGCGCGGGCAGCTGGTCTACTATCTCGGTACCTCTTCCTCCGTACGTCTCCATGACGACACGGGCAGCTTGTAACGTCATCGGGGCCGCTCTACGCAACTGGCACATTAGAAATACTTCTAGAAAGGGGCGCAAATTGAACGTAAGGCTTGTGTTCTCCCCTTTTGCAATATACAGGGCCAGGGACTGAATTAGGTTGGAACTCTGTTCCATAACTGAAAAAAGGGGTAGGGGGTGGGGCTGCTGCTTAAAATGATTTCGAAAGATAACTTGCACTTGTAATTTCTCGTTTTGAAAGAGTTATTTAGTACCTGAGGGAATAATATTTTTTTAGCAAGTTGGGGCAATCTCTTGTAATTCTTGTTGGGGGTTTCAAATTGTATTTTTGTAGAAGTCTGTTGCGGAACCAAGCGCAGCACAATCATTAGACCAAAAATCAAGTAAATTTCTCATTTTCAAGCAACTTTTTCAAATTCTTCTGGAGACATGATTCATCTCTTCAATTTTATCCTCAAAATCAAGCAAATCAAATACAAAATCAAGCTAATTTAATCCAAATCTGCAATCTAAATTAAGCACACTTTTTTTTATAAAACCCATTGAGCAGGGTCCTTTTCGGGTCAATGTAGGCCAATTTACTCTAAATTTGCAAGCCAAATCAATTAGTAAAAAAAAGTATTACAAAATTTGATCAAAATTCTTAAGAGGACTCTAGATATTGTATGAAATTTCCATCTTTCATTTCTTTTAAGCCTCTATATATTATAAAAACTTCCATGTCATTTATTAGTTTCGAAGCATTTTTATCAAGTATCTTCACATAGTGCTCTGGTGATGAGATTTAAAATTTACCATCTAGAATACAATTAATTTTAGTCACCCTGGCCATCTGGAAGGTTCGCCGCACCCCGAGTCATGTTGAGAGAAACCATATCAGTCGTCCTGGCCGTTTGGAAGGTTCGCCGCACCACGAGTCATGCTGAGAGAAATTGTATCAGTCACCCTGGCCATCTGGAAGGTTCGCCGCACCCCGAGTCACGTTGAGAAAAGCCATATCAGCCGCCCTGTCTATCTAGAAGGTTTGCCGCACCCCGAGTCATGCTGAGAGAAACAATATAAGTCGCCCTGGCCATCTGAAAGGTTCGCCGCATCCCGAGTCATGCTGACAGAAACCATATCAGTCCTGGCCATCTGGAAGTTTCGTCACACCCCGAGTCATGCTGAGATAAACCATATCAGTCGCCCTGGCCATCTGGAAGGTTCGCCGCACCACGAGTCATGCTGAGAGAAGCCATATCAGTCGCCCTGACCATCTATAAGGTTTGCCGCACCCCGAGTCATGCTGAGTGAAACCTTACCAGTCGTACTGGCTATCTGGAAGGTTCGCCGCCCCGAGTCATGCTGAGAGTACCCATATCAGTCGCCCTGACCATCTGGAAGGTTCGCCACACCCCGAGTCATGCTGAGTGAAATCATATGAGTAATCTGATAGGCATAGCTGGCACGCTTTGTTAACACTTCTTTGTAAAAAACCGCTGTGTCTCTGGTTGTAACTTTTAGTACGCGTTTTTCTGTGTGTCAATACAGGCTCACAGAGCCCGAACCTGTAACAACATCGTCTGCAAAGTTAGTGTTTGAATGTTTACACGTGCCTGGGTAAATAAATGGCATGGGAAAACATATTTTTACCCAAGAAAGATAAAAAAATTTATCTACAGACGCCATTATTTACTTTTACTTTATTAAAAGCGTTCTAAGAAAAAATAGTGAAAACGATTAAAAACAGCATTTTTATGGTTTTTATGCGAAGTTTCCTTAAGACAGGAGCAAACCAGTTCAAAATGGCGTCCGTCATTTGATCCACTGGTTCTCATCGCGAGTCCGATTATGGAACTGATAAAGGCTGTTCACGATCAAGTGAGCACTATTGAAATCAAACTTCGAAAGATGTAACTGCCCCTGGCTGCAAATATTTGAACGTATGCTCCTAGTGACATGCGCCCAGTAATGTTGTAATGAAGGATCGAAAGTAGTTCAACATCGTAAAGTCGAATAAAAAGTGTTAGGAATCATTTGTGATGTGTTAATTTATTTCTTTCACTTTCTGTTATTTTAATGCATGGTAGTAAAAGTGTTACCAGTTTTGTATAGTAATTACTTTTCTACTAATTGCACAGTTTAGCTTGATCGACGCATAAATAAAGTGACGAGACCCATGGCAATATTAATTTTACATAAGGCGGAAGAGTACACAACACGCATACATGTAGATGTTAAGCAGGGCTTTCAAAAGTGCCCATTTTACCGTGAACAGTTTTTACAAATCTAATTTGTACAGAATTCAGTTTCCCAGGACTAAATAGCGCAGCCTTAGGAGCGCCAGTCGCAATAATTACGTGTGGCCAGACGTGTAATAACCTTGAGGCTTTTAACATTTCGTGTTAGACGTTCTCCTTAAGGGCATCACTTTTAATAGCTTCCATCTTTTAAGAAGCGAGTAAATCAATATACCTAACCTTCCCGCGTGAACTTACAAACAATATGTTTTACCATTATTGGCCTTATAACAAAGAGGTATATAAATAATGTCGTAAATTCGTTGTTGGTAGAACTGCTAAGTGTCGTTCAAATTCATCTATAGTCGTCGTTGGTAGAACTGCCAAGTGTCGTTCAAATTCATCTATAGTCGTCGTTGGTAGAACTGCCAAGTGTCGTTCAAATTCATCTATAGTCGTCGTTGGTAGAACTGCCAAGTGTCGTTCAAATTCATCTATAGTCGTCGTTGGTAGAACTGCCAAGTGTCGTTCAAATTCATCTATAGTCGTCGTTGGTAGAACTGCTAAGTGTCGTTCAAATTCATCTATAGTCGTCGTTGGTAGAACTGCCAAGTGTCGTTCAAATTCATCTATAGTCGTCGTTATCTTCTCAGCGAAAGGCGAGTTCGGACACGGCATATTATTTCGCCTGACAAGAATTTGTAAAAGTCATTCCTTTTCAGTGCATCAGTTTAAAATATAACTGTTTCAAACAAAAACGTAAATCAGCGCAACATTCTCAGAAGATACTTCCACGTTAAAGAAATGTGTATATATATATATATATATATATATATATATATATATATATATATATATATATATATATATATATAGTAAAATTGAAATTTTAATATTAAATTGCAGGGGGAAAATATTAAACATAAAAATTTGCGATATATCTGAACGTGCTAGTATTCCTTAACCAACGTCACGTAGAATAGTTTCGTTTGAAACAGGTGTAGTTAAAATCGATGCACCGAGAAGGAACTTCATTATCCAATGATAATCACCATTTGAACTGCATAGCTGCATGTTTGATAGGCAGAGCACTTAAATTCTGAACACGTTGACTACACGTGATGTTCTCATCGCATCAACAGCGATGTTTATGCAGTAGTCCAGAACGTCTACCGCCGTTATCTACTTGTTACATGAACGGTCGTAACTTTCGGCGGTCTACGTCACAGCACCTGCCCGAGCTCAAGAACGGTGGATTTCCATATCCCCCCCTCCCCCTCACCACGACAGGCTTCAATTTAACGGGGAATGAGAGGTCTACTGGGCGAATGTAATCACATTTTAATTACAGTAGTTTGTCTGCTGGCCATCGATTGTTTTTTTTTCTTTCCCTCTCCCACTATTCCCACTCTGAAGAGAGCAAAACAACACGCCGCGACTTTCACAAGTCCCATTTTTGTTTCTTCCGTCGGCGGCGGCAGAATACTGCGCGAATGAGAGGCAGCGGAAACAGTGTTGCCAATCTTTCGCAATGCCAGGATAGTACAGGTTTCTCACAAAGAACGTACAAACAACTTCCACGATCGTACATTTATAAAAAAAAACGCAAAACAATTTATAATGGCTTTTTTAGCAAGACTTAATTAAAACTGTCGCTTACAAACAAAATTGTCGTGTAGTACCAAAGTATAAAGATTTTTTTTTTCACTAAAAACAAAGTAAAACTTACATCTTAAAAAAATGATAAATGTATAAAATAGTTTACATTATGGCAGACTTCAAAAGTCGTAGAAACATCACGTCGCAATGCGACTACTACAGGTGTTTAATGGACTCTTAGATAAACGCAGCGACGGCTCTTAAATGGCGAAAATGAACAGGACTGACGATCGTACAATTGGCGTACGATCGGAAGTTTGGATCATAGATCGTACACCACACACAATCATCTTATACTTGTACAATGAGGATCATACGATTGAGGGGGGTTGGGTGTAGTGGTTAGACTACTCGCCTCTCACCAAGACGAACACTGTTCGATTCCCGGCGGGGTCGCCTCCGGATTTTCGCACGTGGGAATCGTGTCGGACGATGCCGTTGGTCAGCGGGTTTTCTCGGGGATCTCCCGTTTCCCACGCCCTTGCATTCCGGCGCTGCTCCTTCCTCGCCTCTCAAGACCTCGATGCCGCCAAAATATCTCCACTCGCTCGTACGGTTGGCAACGCTGGGACAGGGGAAGTATAAATCTGTAGTTGCCAACGCCCCCACGTGGGCGCAGCACCGACCAACTTTCCTCCCCGGGAAAGACGGCAAGGTATAACTTCGGCAATCCAATAGGTGTGGAAGGTTCGCAGGCGGCGGTAATTGGTTTAAATCCCGCCGAGGGCTGCCCTCCCGACGACTCAAGGAACGTAGGCAAGGAGAAAATGTTCCCCGTCGGTTCGCGGTACGTTTAATCCCCTCCTTGCCCCGCCCTTTTCGTTTCTCGGTCCGCGCAACTCGATCAAAGCCGCCAAATTGAAACCTGACCTCTTGACCTCGCTTCTGGCCCGTGACCTCAGTGAGCGGTTCTCGTCTCCCTGCGGTGTTGCCAAACTTACGGCTAATCTCGCATGCGCGTCTACATTTAGAGTAACTGTGTGACGAGATCAGGGCGGTTCTTAACATTGGTCCTCGAAACATGAAACTTGGAGGAAACATTAATGATGTAATGTATGCAGCCAGTAAGAAGGGATTCCACGAAATTCAACCACTAAAGGAGTGAAATGGGGGTTGATATTTGTTAGAGAAAAAATATACAGCCTCAAAAAATGCTGTTGACTTGCATTACATTCAACTTTCAATTTTACAATATGTATACCATTTTAAAGACATACTTACGATTCAAAAAATATTGTTACGAAAACACAAATTCCAGCCGGACCATGTTGCGGACAAAATCTAGTCATATATACAACCACTGCGATTGTCTGTAAGCAAGCTCAAGTAGGAGTATGGCGGCCAACCTCTGAGATCCTCAACGCCTGTCGTGAAGATGGAGCAATGAAAACTCTCTGCGCATGCGAAAACTGAGTGATCTCGCTGGGAATTGAATCGGTTCGTCACTGCGGGAGGAGTATAACCTGACCCCTACGGCACTTTGGACCTATTAGCATTTAAGAGTGCGAATGATGTCAAGTAGAATACTGTATCTTGACGAAATGTAGTACACCTTCTAACCGCGAATAAAGCGTTGTTTAGAGTGTAAACATCGGCATCCTTCTTAAAAAAAAAATACTAGCAAAATTAACAATTTACTCACATTTTTGAGTTACTGACACGTGTAAATGTTTAAGTTTCTGACGTTTGTTATGTCTGATGGCATCTCTGTGGCAACTAGGCGTGCTGGTTTCTGGACATCACATTACTAGAACTACTATCTATTATAACGGTTTTATTTACACAAAAGCAATTTTAGGTTACATATTAATTATTTTCGTTCAAATATAGGTGTACAGAATGTTTGGAGTCTTAGGGTAGGGTATTTCGTGGCACGAGAAATAAGCACGGAAATTTTGGCAACGCTGGCCGGATCGTGAAACAATGATGCCAACATTCCTGGCCAAGGAGAAAGCGTGGTTCATATGTCATGGTACGGGTGAAGAAGTGAAGGAAAGCGGGAGGGAAGGGGGAAAGGAGAAAAAGATTAAGTCATTAACTCGTGATTCATGCTTTGGACAACGTCTCATTTCCCTGGTAATAACAGACTGGCTGCCAACAAGGGCAAGAACGGCCTACATCCCCTTGTTCCATGAAGTGTGCACTATGTTCTCGAGTATGGACAAGCGAAAGGCGAGAAAAACGTTCTGTGTTCAGTGAATTCATAACTACAATTGGGTACACCGTTATTCAAGTTTAGGCTGTACGAAAAACAAATTAACCAATGCGAGAACCATATCCATATCCTTTACCACTGCCACGAACGACATAATAAAACATGAAGTTTTCCTTTGTTGGCCATTAGCACTTCAGTTTCAAATGAGAAATCTTAAGAATAGTCATTTGAATTTTTGCTCGGGGAAGTTGGCAGACTTGTTGCATGCACTATTTTTATTTCAAATTTTTGTATGCAGACATCTTGTTAGTAAGTAGTCGTGAGGGATACACAATTATTACTGGAACTGTTGTAGTTTCCATTTTTCACAGCGTGCTGAAGTATCAAACGAATGCTCAAAGGACAAAGTAATAATTGGAGTAAAATGTATGTGTAACTTCGTGTCCGGAAATGTATGGACGCGAAAGTGAATTTGACACAGATTTTTGTATAGGAAAGTAAAAAGTCTGCCAACTTGCTAAGCAGCTTTGCGTTGGCAATATATATATATATATATTTTTTTTAGCACCATTCCACAGAATGTAGTCATTTCCACTTGGTACGGCCTTTTGTCGAGGCGAGACTAACTCCAATTGCATGCCTATAATATATATTAGGCCTATATAAGCAAACACTTCTCAACATTTGCTTGCAGTGAATTTCGGAAAACCAGGAAACGGAAATAGGAATGGATGGACAGAGTTTCGAACTCGTGTTCACTCAGCGCCAGTTCACGTGATTATGAAGTATTATATTTAGGAGTCTGTTGGAATATGTTCAAAATATTACTGTCATTAAACATGTGTACAGTCCATAGAAAAATACTTCCACCTTTTCTGAAACTCTGCTAAAGTTATACATTCAGGATATTCCTCCGCGTCATGAAAACAAAGCTTAACAAAGCCTAGAAAATTACACCAATTGGACAATGCACTGCATTAATGCGCACTCAGTTTTATAATATTTTGCATGGAAACTATTTCTTACTGGGAATTGCCAACACTCCTATTTCCTCCATGATTTTATTCATATTAATTACAAATAAAAATGTTATAAATTGTTTGATAAAATACTGTATAAGTAAAATTCCAATTTAATGAAGAATGAGATACATTTATGTCAACGCCGACGGCAGATTGGTGACGTAGTCGGTTGGTGCAGCAGGATCTGTGTTCGAATCCTAGGCAAGGCATGAGTCTTAGTTTAAGTTAGGTCATAAACTACTATAGTCCTGCATGTCTAAAATCTTCCTCTGCCAGCAATATCCGCTTCTAAGTAAAATAAATTAAAAAATTTCATTTGCGCTGGAAAAACTTCGAATACACTGCAGAAGCAAATGTTCGTATTCTCCACGAACATAGAGAACGTAGTAAACCGCTAAATATAAACGTGCTAGAAAAATGAAGTTTATTGAAATACATCCTATAAGATAAACGAATATTCAGTCAGCTTCAATAATTGCGTGTGTACTGATCTACGACTATTCTATATAATTTGTCAAATAATTTTTATTTGTACATTAAAAGAAAGATGTAATCGTTCACATTAAAAGTCCTAGATATAAACAATTGTTTTTTTTTTTACTATTGCCGTACACCTATCATTACTGTTTATAATTGGCTAGATATTCATTATTCAGTGCCACGACACTCCATTAAATTCATCCGCACCGCGCAAAGCGATCCTGGTGTTTTAAACGAGAAAAAAGCATGGAAAAAAAAGAAACTTCATGAGAAAGGAAGAGTAATTATGAAAGCCATAATCAGAGTGAACAACCTGTCTGTTAGTTGGTCGAAGGCTTACAGGACAAGGTGTAGCAGTAATGACAGCCACATTCAGAGTGAACATCCTGTCTGTTACTTGGTCGAAGACTTACAGGACAAGGCGTAGCAGTAATGACAGCCACATTCAGCGTGAACAACCTGTCTGTTAGTTGGTCGAAGACTTACAGGACAAGGTGTAGCAGTAATGACAGCCACATTCAGAGTGAACAACCTGTCTGTTAGTTGGTCGAAGGCTTCAGGACAAGGAGTAGCCATAATGACAGCCACATTCAGAGTGAACAACCTGTCTGTTAGTTGGTCGAAGGCTTACAGGACAAGGTGTAGCAGTAATGACAGCCACATTCAGAGTGAACAACCTGTCTGTTAGTTGGTCGAAGACTTACAGGACAAGGCGTAGCAGTAATGACAGCCACATTCAGCGTGAACAACCTGTCTGTTAGTTGGTCGAAGACTTACAGGACAAGGCGTAGCCATAATGACAGCCACATTCAGAGTGAACAACCTGTCTGTTAGTTGGTCGAAGGCTTACAGGACAAGGTGTAGCAGTAATGACAGCCACATTCAGAGTGAACAACCTGTCTGTTAGTTGGTGGAAGACTTACAGGACAAGGTGTAGCAGTAATGACAGCCACATTCAGAGTGAACAACCTGTCTGTTAGTTGGTCGAAGGCTTACTGGACAAGGTGTAGCAATAATGACAGCCACATTCAGAGTGAACAACCTGTCTGTTAGTTGGTCGAAGGCTTACTGGACAAGGTGTAGCAGTAATGACAGCCACATTCAGAGTGAACAACCTGTCTGTTAGTTGGTCGAAGACTTACAGGACAAGGCGTAGCAGTAATGACAGCCACATTCAGAGTGAACAACCTGTCTGTTAGTTGGTCGAAGGCTTCAGGACAAGGAGTAGCCATAATGACAGCCACATTCAGAGTGAACAACCTGTCTGTTAGTTGGTCGAAGGCTTACAGGACAAGGTGTAGCAGTAATGACAGCCACATTCAGAGTGAACAACCTGTCTGTTAGTTGGTCGAAGACTTACAGGACAAGGCGTAGCAGTAATGACAGCCACATTCAGCGTGAACAACCTGTCTGTTACTTGGTCGAAGACTTACAGGACAAGGCGTAGCAGTAATGACAGCCACATTCAGCGTGAACAACCTGTCTGTTACTTGGTCGAAGACTTACAGGACAAGGCGTAGCAGTAATGACAGCCACATTCAGCGTGAACAACCTGTCTGTTAGTTGGTCGAAGACTTACAGGACAAGGCGTAGCAGTAATGACAGCCACATTCAGCGTGAACAACCTGTCTGTTACTTGGTCGAAGACTTACAGGACAAGGCGTAGCAGTAATGACAGCCACATTCAGCGTGAACAACCTGTCTGTTACTTGGTCGAAGACTTACAGGACAAGGCGTAGCAGTAATGACAGCCACATTCAGCGTGAACAACCTGTCTGTTACTTGGTCGAAGGCTTACAGGACAAGGCGTAGCAGTAATGACAGCCACAATCAGAGTGAACAACCTGTCTGTTACTTGGTCGAAGACTTACAGGACAAGGCGTAGCAGTAATGACAGCCACATTCAGCGTGAACAACCTGTCTGTTACTTGGTCGAAGACTTACAGGACAAGGCGTAGCAGTAATGACAGCCACATTCAGCGTGAACAACCTGTCTGTTACTTGGTCGAAGACTTACAGGACAAGGCGTAGCAGTAATGACAGCCACATTCAGCGTGAACAACCTGTCTGTTACTTGGTCGAAGACTTACAGGACAAGGTGTAGCAGTAATGACAGCCACAAATCAATGAAAGGCTGCAGATCCGGTAGGTTCTCGACAAACAGAGGAAATGTTGAAATAATTAAACGAACTTAGCCTGAAAGGTGCACTACATCACAATTCAACGAGGACATGGAAGAAAAAATGACGGAATCAAGCAGAATAAGTATAGACTTATAGTAACACTGAAGTAAATAAGCTGAACTGCAAGTCACCACACAATATCGTAAAGAATTTTAGGAACTAACGCAGAACCCGTGACAGAGACTAACGCCCTTTCTCTGTTACGAAAATACAAGCACTAAGTGCATTACATAAGCTTATGAACACAAGTCTTGTGTCCAAAAGCGTATGTAATGAGTTAATTTTACTTAAAGATCTGAAATAAAACAGTAAGTTTTAAAAACCAAAACCAGAATATATAATTCACATTAGGCGTGGATAAGGAAATGGAACGTACGTGATGTTAAGTTTGATATACACAGATCAAACAGTTGCAGATATATTACGTCTCTTCGTAGATATTTAAACAATTCCAGTAATGATGGAAAGAAGAAAAGGCGCTAAATAAAGTAATTAAAAAGTTGCAGTTTTGTTGTCAACATTTCACGCGAGTATTTGAGTATTATATCGTAAGTAAGCGTGCGTTGAGGATTGCCGTACAACCTGTTTTGATTCACAAAATTTTTACAAATGATTATTGAATATATGGCAACAGTTCGCCGGGCAGAGAACTTTGTCTTCCATTAATTTTCCGTGTCTACTGGCATCATACGGATTCTAACAGATTCATCTCTCAGGACGAACAGGAATATGCCTATAATGGGTTGATGGCGTTTAAAAAAAGTTGCGAGATTACTATTTGCAGTAATATTTAATCATAAATCAAAATATATGCCATTGAGCAAAAATTAAGACAAGAGGAGCAATAAACTGTATTTGTTCATTTAATCATGACATCTGAAGACTTTCTGGATTGATCATTTGTCCCCCTTGCACTCACAAATAGTCTGGCAATAAGATGCCGCATAGTGACCAGAATGATCCATGCTACACCAGTGTACAGAAATATTACATATGATGTACAATGGGCTCTCATACTGAGAACAAGATAATCAACCAATTCTTGAGTACCACTGTACCCGCGGTTGGCTTAATTTGTTTTTCACTGATCTCCAAAACTCTGAGACCACCGGTTGGATCCCAGGGTGCTTATTTTATGTTTTGTCCGTCACTGCAGACATCGTCACGAACCGACTGTCTCGCACCCGACGAAAATATTAGTCTGCTTGAAGACGGTATTCAGAGATATTTGTCGTTAGCACGGAAGCACATTCGGG
Source organism: Dryococelus australis (assembly GCA_029891345.1). NCBI lineage: Eukaryota > Metazoa > Arthropoda > Insecta > Phasmatodea > Phasmatidae > Dryococelus > Dryococelus australis. The sequence continues at coordinate 4,149,840 of CM057001.1, forward strand.
CATCTTCGACTTACCAACTTTCCCCACTTCAAGCTAGACGAGCTTTGATTCCTGTATAGGTACACGGTTGACAACGTACCAACAAAATGTTACTAGAAACACTCTTTCTGAAACGCACAATCTGTCGAAAAAGAATCATTTAAAGACACGAAAAATAATATTTATATTTTTGGGTCGTGTAAAAAATATATTATGACAAAACATGTACGCGCTGTTATCTTTGCCTCTATGGGGAGTGAAAAAATGTGTTTGTGGGCTGGGTTTCTTCGTGAGCTGTCGATGTTTACATGTTACGGACCTGGCCCGTTTGTTTTGCTCACTATTTGTGTATGTGGAAAAGAATCTATTTCGCCAAGGTGAAGTGAAGGAACGTTAGAATAACCTCTCAGGCCCCGGCGGGCAAGAATCTTCCAAACGTGGGTTCTCGTCTGCTGTGGTGTGAGTTTTCTCGGGGCTCTCCAGTCTCCTCCCCCAACCTTTAATCCGCTGCGTCTCCACCTCCATCTCGTCCTACCTCATCCATTCTTCCGACTGGCCCGGGCGACAGGTCTGTCACTCGGGTACGACAACCGCCTCAGACTAGCGCCAACCTCCTCCCAACCGTACGTGCTTCTAGGGATGTTAAAAAAATATCGATGCATCTAAATAACGATATTATTTATATCATCGATATAAATCGGCGATATATTTCTAAAATATTTTATCGAAATCGATATCTTTTTCCAGGCATCGGAGATAAATATTGTTAAAATGCTCTTTTAATCATCTCTGGTGTGAATAAAATAATTAAATTAAATATATCAATGTTTACTTTGGCTACATGCACCAAAAACAGGCACCATTCTTTCTTCGAAATCTTCGAGTCCTCAGTATGTAATATTTTTAACAATTTTACATTTGTCAAGTTATTTAATTGATAAAATATCGGGTTCAGATGTAGCGAAAACCGGTATTTTCTTTTGACGCATCGTTTTGTAAAACTATAAATTTATAAATAACCATTATAAAAATATCGACATTTTTTTCCGCGTTCAATATTCTTACGTGCTTCAGGCAGGAACACCGTAAGGATTTTCATTTCGATTTCTTGAGTACCAATTTCACTCGAAGCATTGTACAGTTCGTCGAGGCACTGCCAACCAGAGGAACTATGCCAAGTGCGTGCCAATAATGTTTGATAGAGTTGTGATGTGTGGATCCGGCTAGCCAATCCGAACGGGCAATGTTGTCTGTTTTGTCATCAACAAATGCAGCCCAAGATGGACGGGTGTCTCCATCCATAAACATAAACCGGAAGTGTACACACATTGCACGCTTGAAAAGCCTGACATGCTGTTGGAGTGTAACATATCTGTACACCTGGTCTGTAACAGGGCAATGATTAAATATGCGGAGTAATGATGCTCCCCAGACCAAGATGCAGTTACCTCTCAAATGATCTTCTGAAGTGATTTTGGCTGGACTGTATCTATGCCATCGAGTGAGGTGGCGCAGTGAAGAACCTTCACACTCGCAAAAAGGAGCACCTGGGTTTGAATCTCTGTTCAGCCATCCTGATTTCGGGAAAACGAAATCACTGCAGGCTGATGCTGGGATAGTTCCTTTCCACAGGTTCCGTATCTAATGACCTCGCTGTACGCTAGACGTTTATTCCGACATGTCTATGTATGCGTGTGTATATATATATATATATATATATATATATATATATATATATATATATATATATATATATATATATATATATATATAAGTTCCTATGCAAAACGTTACCGTCTTGGTCCCCACTACGAGCCCTTACAATGTGTAATGGGAATTTAGACATATCTTGTGTGTGTGTGTATATATATATATATTCACACATACGTAAACACGCTGAGAATCACTGCGAGTGCTAAACATATACTCGACAGTAAAGAGGACGCAGCCTTACTGTTTCATGGCCCATGCTCGATGATCTCTGCGTCATGCTAATCGGGAAATTGTGTTGGCGGGAGTTGACTCATTGCCTCTTGAAGATCTGTGGACACAAATTTCTACTTGACCCAAACGTATGTATACAGAATAAAAGCTGTTCACCACAAAGTGAGCACTTTTGAAATCAACCTTAGAAAAATGTCATATATTTTAAGGGGCGCAATGAGTGACATGATCCCAGTAAAGTTGGCAACGATGGAAGGGAAAGTAGTTCCATATCTTAACATCGAATAAAAAGTGTTACATAACCATTTGTGATAAGTTAAATTATTTCTCTCGCTTTCTGTATTTTGTAATGCATCGAAGTATAAAAATGATCAGAATTGGACAATATTGTTACGCGCTGTTGCCCGGCTCTGTGGGGGTAGACCCACATCAGCCCTCCCCTCCCCCGGGCAGACACGCTTCTTGCATCTTGTTCCCCCTTTCAGGAAACCGTGAATAATGGACAGCGGCCGTCGGGCTGTCACGCTACTCGGCGCATTGCTTACGTCACAGCCTCTCGCCCCTGCTGGAGGTTTCGACGGGTTTGGCGACGATGCAAGAATGTTCTGGTGAGACTGACTGGCGCCTCGGCCCTCCGCGACGCATCACGTGAGTTGGGGAATATTCTAGGTGATGGCCTAAGATACTATATATACTGCCGCAACCCAGCGGCCGGCAGTCTTTCATGAAGGCTGCCTGGCGAGTGTGCGCGAGCGAAGTTAAGTGTGAACGACGACTGGAGATTGCGGGACGACGGCGGGCGAGGTGTTCGTGGCTTGGATGGACAAGAGGGTATGAAACCGACGAGTGAAGCCTACTGTGCATGAGGGCGCTCGGATGACCCTAGAATATTGTGGACTGGCGGGACATGGACTGAACTGAGGTGGGACTGAATGGAAGTGTAATACGGGTTTTATTGTAAATATTCGAACTGTCTATTTGGACACATAATTTAATATAATAATTGAATGGGTTGATACACCGTCTATTGGGACTGATCTTTAATTATTTAATGCCATTAATTTCTTTGTGGTAATCACAAATTTAATAATTGGTTTCAATTGTGAACAGTTAGTGATATCCATAGATTGTGAGTTGAGTTGAGATAGTAGTTATTGTAAATAAAATTAGAAAATTATATTTAATTCTTTTATTTGATTAAGACCTTCATCCCTTAAAGAACTTGGTTTACCCCACTTAATTTCTAAAGAAAAATTGTAACAATACTCACTTTTCTAATAATTTCACAGTTTCACTTTACAACGTATGAATAAACGGTTGCGGCCCATGGCAATGTTAATTTTTCTTAAGGCGAAAGGATACATAACATGCATACAAGTACATCTTAGGCACGACTTTCAAAAGGGCTTTTTTACCCTGAACAGCCTATACCTCTCTTTTATATGGCCAGCCATAGGCTGGAACACGTGTGCTTAACTATCCACCTCTGCTACTGCACCCTTCCTGGGAAATGTAGAGGTATAAGATTATCCTTTACTTTAATTGATTTTTCTTAAGCTTTCGTTTTGGTCAATGGGTTACTGTTGTCGGCCACAATTCTTTAAATTTTTTAATTTATTACATGGATTTCAACACGTAAAAGGGTTCTAATTTCTATCTATTTGTACCTTTTAGTGGTTGTTGTTCTTGTGCCCGGAGTATGGAAGTGTCGCGGTTGAGGTGCTATCCACTTCCATTCCCCACACATCAAGGGTGAGTGAGAGAAGAGATTTGGGCAGCTCTTAACCCTTTCAGTCATTATGTGGCTGAAATTGTTTGCATCCCACCTACACCGCACAAAATTCCGTCCAATGAGGTTAAGTCACTCGCGTGTGGGAGACACCATTCGTTCTCGAGATTATATTCGTTGTCACATAAACAGCTGTTATGAACTGTTTACGGTAAAGTGAGCACTTTTGAAATCAACCTTTGAAAGACATCACTGCCCCTACGTGCACAAAATGTGCACACTGAGTGTGCACAACGGGCACACTGAGTGGCATGTGCCGTGCAAAGTTGGTAACGACTGAGTGGAAGTAATTCCCTGTCATAACGTTCAATTAGAAGTGTTAGGTAAACATTATGTGAATGCTGAAATGATTCAATTTGATTATATTTTTTATTAATGCACATATGTGTAATAATTAGAAAAAATTAATATATATGTGTGTGTATATATGTATATTTGGTAATTTTATAATTTCATTAGACCGGCGCTCGAATAAAGTGATAAGACCATGGCAACGATAATTTGACATATTATGGAATAACACACAGTGTATATACGAGTAACTTAAATCAGAGCTTTGCAGTATACGCTAATAACATGGTTCTGTTGTGTGAGAGAACGTTACGGTACTAGTAGTGTTCTGAACAAAAAAAAAGGGTTCATTACAAAACTATATGTTTATTTGCGACCGAAAAGGTTAAGATCGAGACCTTGAGAGTCGATAAGTGTGAAGCGAGGTGAATATGGCGTAGTGCCGTTAGGAAAGGCCGAGGGGAACGGGATATCTCCGAGAAAACCCGCCGACCAGCAGCATCGTCCGGCACGATTCCCACAAGCGAAAATACGGGAGTATTATATATTTATGAACTGCATTAAAACTCCTTTTATAATTTTTGGCCAAGTAAGCGGAAAGGAGGGCATCCAATGACTTATGCGACCCCCCCCCCCCCCCCGGCACCACAGGATCCCAACCGATACTTCCGTTGGAGTCATGTCCATATGTCTCAAGTACAGTATTCTCACCAAGTCGTCTTTAACAATCTACGTTTCCTTTCTTCAATTGCTGCTTCCGGATTTGTTTCTGAAATCGATATCCTTGATCTTTGGCGGGTCATCACTGTGTTTTTTTTTTCATACGGGTGGTTGACATACCCCCCCCCCCCCCGGAGTACAGTGTACATCTTAAATGCACCTACCTGTGATTGCTCTCAGATCCCTAGTAAGGTCTCTACTTTCAAGTCCTTGGTGTTAGCAGCCGCCCCAAATATCTTCATTCACTCGCCCTAATAAGTTGAACTCCGGCTACATCATCTGGCAGCTAGAGCCAATAGAATATCTTATAATGGCTATGCATCTCTTGAATGTCCAATACTGAAGAATCGACCGAAAGCTCTGGGAATGAAACCACGGGACGCGCATGAACTGTTACCTGAACAAATGGGATTTCCCAGTTTTTAGTCGCCTTATCATTTTTCCCTCGCATGAAATCATTTGCATGGATTATTCGAATCACTGCGGCCGAACGCACAGTGATCGCATGAGGTAGCTAGGGCTAAGTAAGGTCATTAGAGCCGGAGCAAAGGTCTGAGTGATGCAGGGACAGGGGAAGAATCGGCCATGGTTTGTAGTTAGGACCTGTCCTAACATTCGCTTGGAGTAGTTTCGGGAAACGATGGGAGAACTGAAATGAGGAGCTGGAACGCGATTCGAACCCGTGTCGCCCCACACGTGAATCGAGTAGTGTATAGCTGCACCAACTCACCCGGATAACACACACCAAGAACCCGAGGCCGTGTCCGAATTGAAGAATTTCGTTAGTTTGTTCATTCGGATTTGGTAGGTATCAATTCCGACGTTGTCGATAGTCGCTTGTTTAGCACTCGCGGCAACACATTATTATATTAGCAATACAAAATATTTTTATCTAAAATAAATGCTTAAAACAGATGTAATATTTATGCAATCATTACTGGAATACTACGACTACATTAATAAATAATGAAATAATAAATTATGCAATAGCGACTTCTAAAAAAAATTTCTTTACGGTGTATATACAAACAAATTACAACTCTTAGTTGCTTTTTTAAACATGCCGAGTGTATTTTATGTAGAGTTATTTGTTTTAAAATCATTTTATTTACGCATTCGCGCTTGTGTTTTTAAAGTAGAAACAAACATGGCGATGAATTTGTCATTTTGTATTTTTGCTAATATCCGCTCGATACAAAATACGAAATACCAAATAACCAAGTACGTCACCATTTTTGTATACAAAACAGGGTCATGTGATCATTTTGTCTTCAAAATCTGCCAATTCGGACATGGCCTGTGTGGTATACACGAAGTGAACTCTGAAGCACTTTTATTATATAATTAGAATATTTATCTAAACTACCGAAATTAAAATATTCCAAATTAATTATTAAAATTATTTTCTGAAATAATTTACATTTTAAATATATTTCAGCCCTTGGTAGGTATCGAGCGCGAAGCTTGGATATTGTCATAATAAGAATAGCTGCGAATGGTGGAAGGGGCGAGGACAAAGAGGAAGAGGCTGCAGGCTGTGTACAGCGCGAGGATGAAAGTAAATGCACAAAGTATTGAGACATAACATTGTATAATGTATTTATACTGTGATATTAGGATTGTAAATTGAATTTGTAAACTTTTTTGCTATTTGATTTTGTAAATGTATTTCTACATTTATGGTTCCTACAAAAACCCGGAAAATTTATTTAGTTAATGATATTTATAAACCCGCCATTAATCTTTTGAATATAATTTTCAATTTAAATTTATTAGGAGATACATTTAAAAATCACTGAAGAATATGTTATATGTTAATTTTTAGATAAATATTTTTAATATGTAAAAAGTATATGTGAGTTTACTTTACGTCTACTATTAACATGTACATTAAGAGCTCCGCTGTGTTACGTCTACTGTAGCAGTACGCACTGCCTACCTCTCATCATGTTTATTACTGCAATCTAGGTAGAACTAGACTACTCGAGATCCCAACATAGCACCAGTACTGTTCTAATGCCGGTAAGAACGATGTAAGCCATCTTATCGTCGCGTTTCAATATTATGAGTAATTGTTGTCTTAGTATGTAGTATATTTGCAACTCATTGTTGCAAGTAATTGGTTCAGTTGCCTTTCAAGGTCATGATTTAGTGTACGATGTACATGTATTCGCTTCAGAAGTTATTAACGCGTAATGTGATTTTATAAGAGTGTGTATTTGTTGCTAAGTTTTCACTTATTTCTTTTCCTATAGTTCTCTCGGTATTCTTATATAGTTCTTTACATAAAATGTATATTTCAGACTAGTTAGAAACGTATGCACATATTTCGCCTTTACGGAGTACCTTACACAGCATTCTAAAATACGCAACCTTTACTGTACAGATTACCGAACATATGGTTAATTCAATAAAGTAAATAATCAATTTCATATCAGTCATTATAAAATATGCACGCAAACTCATGGCGGAATCAATTTCTGCTGAGCATGCTTGCTCCAACTTCTAAGTCATTTTTACTTTTCCTAAAGCAGTAACGGCAAACAAAAAATTATTAGCTTATGACGTTAATTACACATGTCTAGAATGCTACATGACGTGGCTTTCATTTCCATTAATGCGTGTTTGCCCTTCATTCGTTTCTCAGCTGTGGCATAGACTGCGGGCGTGTATTGATATAACAACGCTGGACTAACAGTGTCTCAGCATTAGAAAAAGGATGTAAATATTTGCCTTTCTTCAGTTTGACACACACGGCCCCACAGTGCACAGAAACAAGGAGACCACGGCCACGTTTATATAACACATCAAGTAACAGCGAGATGCGTAAATATCACCGTGCAAATCGCATAGAGCATCAGAACACGTGGGTCAAGTAGATGTCAGGACATACCTTTGAAACTTCTATTATCTACACAAGCATACCATGCGTCAAATGCAGAGCGGGAACTATAGTCCGTTCAAGACTCGAACAGACTTTCTCGGAATCTTTCCTAATCCCATTTTTAAACAATAGATTTTTAAAATACGTTAAAACATTCAAACTATATTCTCTCTCCATGCTGCCAAAATAACTGTACTTGCGCCAGTCACTGTTTGTAGTAACGATGTATGAAGCTGACGACTAAGGTATTGTTCAAAAGTCTGTTCCAGTTGTGAACTGACTACAGAAATAATGAAGACAATAAACATATGGAGGGGCTAAAAGACTGCGTGACGGACAATCAGAGCAGTAGACAAATGTAGGGGCGACAAGACTGTGTGACGGACAATCAGAGCAGTAGACACATGTAGGGGCGACAAGACTGCGTGACGGACAATCAGAGCAGTAGACACATGGAGGAGCGACAAGACTGCGTGACGGACAATCATAGCAGTAGACACATGTAGGAGCGACAAGACTGCGTGACGGACAGTCAGAGCAGTAGACACATGGAGGGGCGACAAGACTGCGTGACGGACAATCAGAGCAGTAGACACAAGTAGGGGCGACAAGACTGTGTGACGGACAGTCAGAGCAGTAGACACAAGTAGGGGCGACAAGACTGCGTGACGGACAATCAGAGCAGTAGACACATGCAGGGGCGACAAGACTGCGTGACGGACAATCAGAGCAATAGACACATGGAGGAGCGACAAGACTGCGTGACGGACAGTCAGAGCAGTAGACACATGGAGGGGCGACAAGATTGTGTGACGGACAATCAGAGCAGTAGACACATAGAGGGGCGACAAGACTGTGCAATGGACAATCAGAGCAGTAGACACATGGAGGGGCAACAATATTGTGTGACGGACAGTCAGAGCAGTAGACACAAGGAGGGGCGACAAGATTGTGTTAAGGGCTATCAGAGCTGTAGACATATGGAGGGGCGACAAGACTGCGTAACGGACAATCAGAGTAGTAGACACATGGAGGAGCGACAAGATTGTGTGACGGACAGTCAGAACAGCAGACACATGGAGGGGCGACAAGATTGTGTTAGGGGCTATCAGAGCAGTAGACACATAGAGGGGCGACAAGACCGCGTGACGGACAATCAGAGCAGTAGACACATGGAGGAGCGACAAGATTCTGTGAAGGACAGTCAGAACAGTAGACACATGGAGGGGCGACAAGATTGTGTTAAGGGCTATCAGAGCTGTAGACACATGGAGGGACGACAAGACCGCGTGACGAACAATCAGAGCAGTAGACACATGGAGGAGCGACAAGATTGTGTGACGGACAATCAGAGCAGTAGACACATGGAGGGGCGACAAGACTGCGTGACGGACAATCAGAGCAGTAGACACATGGAGGGGCGACAAGATTGTGTGACGGACAATCAGAGCAGTAGACACATGGAGGGGCGACAAGACCGCGTGACGAACAATCAGAGCAGTAGACACATGGAGGGGCGACAAGACCGTGTGACGAACAATCAGAGAAGTAGACACATGGAGGGGAGACAAGACCGCGTGACGAACAATCAGAGTAGTAGACACATGGATGGGGAAAGAGAAAGTTCTCGAAACAGGAATATATTGGCGTCCAATAAAATTAAAAGGAGGCACTAACGCCACAAGGCGGGCACCTTAATGGAAACGCCGTGTCCAGTGGAACTCTGGCCCACGCCGAGACCACCAGGTGCCTGTGTCACGCTCCCTCGGGCTGCAGTCAAGGGCCAAACATCTTCAGTAACGTAAGTACCCATGACACGAGCCATACTGACGTGACGTAGCGTAAGGCAGGATTCAAGGCCGGTTTACCGCAACGATATACTGTACGACTTGTAGGTCATGCAAAACGTACGATAGAATGTTAATTTTGTGGTGTGTCTACACGCCCCTACTTTGCCTCCGTTATCCGCGTCAGTTCCAACCCTCGTGGGCCAGTCTCCTCAATGGAGGAAGCTCTGTTGATGTTGACTATTTGCTTTGTGCAACTTCATCAGCGCAGGAGGAAAAAAGTGAGAACACGATGGGCAAGGGAATGGTTCTTGAAACGAAGCCAGTATTCGCAACATAAAGTTATTGAAAGAACTGCGCGGCGAACCCGGCGACTGGCGCAATTATCTACGGATTGATTGCAGTGCGTATAGTAAATTAATACAGTTGTTAACGCCATTCATAAAGAAGCAAGACGCGTGCTTGAGAAAGGCTATTTCGCCGCATGAAAGACTTACAGCAACATTACGATTCCTCGCAACAGGAAGAAGCTTTAAGGATTTGGAGTTCACAAGCATAGTGTCTAAATCTGCGTTGAATAAAATCATTCCTGAAACCTGTGAAGCAGTCTTACTGGGATTTGAAGGAGGATTACATGAAAGTAAGTACATAGTTTAAAGTAATTTATTAACTGTTTTCGCAAATTACAGTAAGTGTAAACATGTGGTGCTCATATTGAAATAACAAAGAACACTAAACACTTAGCCGGAATGTCGCAATTTGGACACAGTTTGGAAAGTTATTCAATAAATTGTAGTAATGAATGGGTCATACTTCAAGACATAATAACTAAACGAATTAAAAAATAAGAATGACATATGTTTCAACATTTGAATAACGTAGTATAAAGCACCTACTCACAAGTGTAATTTAAAAAATAAGGAGCACACTGGAAAATAAAATTAATCATACTGAAGACATTCAAAATAACGAATTAACAAGCTATTCAAAAGCTGTAGGCTGGACTTTTTTAATATACTCGTTCACTGTAGAGGCTACAGCAGGAGGTGTAGACCCAGCAATAGGCACGCTGAAGTGGAAATGATTGAAGTGTTCCAGTCTGCGTAAATGAAACATTGTCAAATCGTGGTGGGTATATATGTTGTTGTCCATACCCATTACTATTTGAAAGGTCAGTAGCCGGTTTCACTCCAACATCAACGATTTTACAGTTCTTGTTGAGGGATCCCATTTCACCTTCGAATAGCACGTCGGTTATCAGATTCTGGATATATGTTATTTGGTTTAGAGGCATTTGTCTAAGTATATCGGCGATGTGTTCGCAATACCTGTCACATGCATCTTCTGCGTTGATAGACTGCAATCTTTTCTCGGCCATGGACAAAACGCCCACAAGTTTTTCATAAAAAAAACAAGGGGGGGGGGGGTGTTTATCTTCCTCTTCCGACAAGAACCCCGTGAAATACTTCCACTGGATGCTGCCAAATTGCAGCTAGGCGAAGCAGAATTGTCTCGAGTGGCAGTGCATTCTTGATCGCTTTGATTGTCAAGATCGTCAGGCTGGAACATATCAGAATAACACTATACAGAGAGTCACATATATGTCTAATGTTTGCAACAAAAAGGTCCTAATTTGTTTCCACATCAGTAATACGAAACAGCAGAGGCACATTTTGAATTATTATGAACATTTGAGTAAAACAACACGAACTATATTTGTTTCTTCGAAATACACATACAAATCGGTACAATTACGGCACATACAAAATGGCAAAATTATGGAACATTTAGATTTAAATAAAAATTTTAATATATTTGTTTTTACAGTGAAATCGATTCATCTCTGTGTTTAGCAGTCTTGATAAATGTGTTTTGTTAATTATGTTCTGTTTATACTTATTTTCAGTTTCCAAAAACTACAAAGTAATGTGTGGACATCACAGCAGAGTTTGAAAACAAGTGGCAGTTCCCTCATGGCTTAGACGCCATTGACGATAAACATGTGCAGATTGTTCCGCCGAAGGACAGTGGATCATATCATAATTACAAAAAAAAAACATGCCTTGTATAGGTCTTATGGCCATAGCTAATGCAAACTATGAGTTTATTTACTGTACTGTATGCAATCATGGTCGCGTTTCTATGAGAAACTAATCAACGTTGACTTACAGATTCCTGGACGTACAAACATTTCACATTCAAACCGGCTACTTGAGTATGTTTTTATAGGGGATGGAAGCTGTTGCAATGCGGTCCGATCTCATTAAACCTTACATTCGTGAATCATTAACTGACGCCAGGCGAATTTTTAACTATAGATTATCAAGGGCAAGACGTGTCATTGAAAATACGTTTGGAATTTTAGCTTCCAGATTTTGCATCTTCCACGCACCTATCAACTTGAAAGTGGACAATATAGAAACTGTCGTCCTTGCATGCTGTGCACTACACAACTTCTTGCCCAAAATATCTCCCCAAACTTACACCCCTCCTGGATGCACGGACAATGAAAATATTTCCAGTGGCTATGTAGAATTGGGTGAGAGATGTGATCCTGCAATAATGCATAACCTGCAGCGAGGTACCAAAGGCCAACTTTCAGCATGTGCGAAGAGGTTAAGAGACAATTTCAGTCAGTATTTCAATCAAGAAGGATCGTTACTGCGACAGGCCGACGTCGCAAATATCCTTGAGCCGAGCATTAACTACAGTAACTATGCATAATGTCCATGCATGTAGGGCCTATATGAGTAACAGTATACGACAATAGTGATTATTTCTGTAAGTTACGTTTTGTCCTATCAGTTGGCGAGAAACAATACCTCGTCGTTGTCTTTCGTTTTGTATGTGGTTTTCATTCCGTTCCGGTAAGACATACGTTTTGCTGTCTACACGCAACGTCTTACCCGATACGATGTCTCCAATACGAGACAACGTACAGTAAATGGTTGCGTGTAAACCGGCACATCGACCCGTCGCGCCCGTCCGTCCGACATCCGTCCGTCAATCACGTGCCCAACAGCCAATCATATGTGACCATTAATTCTATCCGTCCGTCCGTCCGTCCTTCAAAACCATGGCAAGTATAAGTTTAACTTTCGACGGTGGAACGGATAAAATCACAGCTTTCTAATTCTGCACATTTTGTTACTCGTTCATCCAGAGTTCTACAAGACTGCGTAGTTTGTGCAGTGTTTTATTTTGGCTGTCTTTTGTTTTCATATGTTTTGTTTATGTAACTGTAAAATGAAATTACGTTACATTTTTCTTGAAGAGTAATTGATAATTACGTATGGAAATACGAGCTACTTTTGTGAGATATTAAAAGTAATAAAATTATTCTTTATATGCAATTTAACATTTTTTTACATCGATTTATTTCCGTTACGTATGTGTATGCGCATTTTGGGTACTTATAAACTCAAGACAGCCAAAAATGGTCACCTTCAATGGTGAATTTTTTCCTGTTTGTAAACAGGTTAGTTTTCTTTATTATTATTTTGCAGCACTGAATGTACGACGGACGTGCGAAGTCTGGTTGTAAATCGCTCGGCTGGGAGACGGACGAATGTATGACGGAGTGTTGACTACCCTGAACTCCGTTACAAGTTTCGTTGAAAAACAAAACGTGTATTTCAAATACGCAGTTCATGTAACTGCAAGGAGGAGGTTGCGTGTGGATGTTGTGAAGGGGGGGGGGGGGGGAGAGCTCCACAAGAGGTTGCGTGGTTGGGGAAGGGGGGGGGGGTGGAGATAGAGCTCCACAAGAGGTTGCGTGTGGTTTAGAGAAGGGGGGAGAGAGAGAGCTCCACAACAAGTTGTGTGTGGTTGGATTAAGGGGGGGGGGGGGGGGAGCTCCACAAGAGGTTGCGTGTGGTTTAGATAAGGGGGGAGGAGAGAGAGCTCCACAACAAGTTGTGTGTGGTTGGATGAAGGGGGGGGGGGAGAGCTCCACAAGAGGTTGCGTGTGGTTGGTAGCTGAGGGGGGGGGGGGGGAGCTCCATAAGAGCTCAGTTCACCGTGGCCAGACTCCCATGTGTCACGGTGTTGCGCCTGCCTACAGTTATTTTGCACGTTCGCGGCCTCCAAATACCAGAGTTCTAAGGGCGACTCTTGCTCATTCACCACATGCTTCTTCGCCTCTACGCGCAAGCTGCTCAACTGGCGTGTAGTCTCTCAGTTAGCGACTCGCCTCAACGTCACTTATGCGGTGACTCTACATTTTTATGGCACGCTAATAAAGATAAAAGTATTATGCACGTCCGAAGACAGCTTGTTGTTTACTGTATAGCAAATTTAGCACCTAAAAATGATTATGAAAACACCCGATTTAGCAATTTTCTTGCTCATAAAAATAATTTTCGGATTTGAAATGAGAGCTCGAAACTTGTCTTTGGGCACAACACATTTGTGAAGTGATTTCCGTGTTTATACACCGCTACATAATATCCTACTGCTTTATATCACATTAGTTCTACCAGACCACTGTAAAGCACCTCATGATACATATAGGATGCTGTAGCTATCTTGCAGAGCCCTTCAAGTAAAGACTATTCTTCAAAAGGGGCTCATGTGTGACCCATAACGAACGTACATTAATGTTTAATTAATAACTTGGAAAATACGTCTGTGAACTCCCTGAATAGGTGTGACTCAACTTTTAGAAGTAAATAGGTAAAGTTAATAATTATTTTACCGCTATCATTGTCTAATTTTAAAGTTGGAGCATGGTTGAGGTCACTAAGTTGTCTGCGAATAGCAAATGCCAGGGTCCAAATCCTTCATGAGCTCAACATTACTGCACGGATACCGAACACGGCTATAAATATATCGAAGTTTTAGATCTTTGCTTGTGTTAAATTAACTACAAAAAGCGTTTTAAAAAGCATGAGCGGTAAAAATGGCGGTACAATTTTTAAAAAACTATTATGAAATAGGTAACAAATATAATTACATGTACCTTTACACTTGAGAATAAAACTCAGAAATTCATCTCCACTACATGCTTTTCGGAATATAGCCGACTTTAAAGGCAAACGTGCAACGGAACAAATTAGCATTCCTAAAATGGCCTTTTCAACTGGCGGGATAAAACTGAGGTAAAACTGCGAAGAGAAAAGGATAGACAGAGAGAGAGAGAGAGAGAGAGAGAACAAGGGAAACTTTACAAAACAAAACATCTGTCTGCCACACGTGTTTTGCAGACAAGCGCGCACAGCGTACTTGTAAAATACGCATTTGTCTGCGACAGGTCATAGAGAACTCTTGTGCTTTCCGACTTCGCTTCCAAATGTCCAACACCGGGTGGAATAACGCAGTGGAATGATTGCTTGAGGCAGGATGGATGCAAAACGTCTGCGGAAGTGAAGAACTAATCATTTACAAGGCTGTGATATTCTAGATGTGTAATTATTTTATCTGACTAGGCAACACGCGAAAATATATAAGCACCCATTAATTATAATTATTTGGCCACTGTATCCCATAATTTGAGTGATTAAATACACATATAGTTCTAACTCTCAGTTTGGAACTAACAGACTGTTTCTGTCAGCTATACAATTATGCAACATTCTACGGTAGGTCATTCACATAGAATTTGATTACTTTTAATATCCTGTTTCATCCACAATATTATTTGCTGTTCTTTCTTCTTAGCAGGAGTTGTTTACTCATCAGTATTGAGAACCGACGACCGTTTATTATGAAGTTCGTCCACTTCACGCGAATTTATAGCAAGTGTACATTCCCCACAAACCGACACTACTACACTCATTCTGTTTTAAGCATTAACTCTCTCATCACAATGGCTTGTCGAGTCGATACCCATCGATGCATCAAGAGTTATTGTTGACTTCCAGTAGACGAATACTTGCCGATATCGGGATGTACTTTCAATGTATCGCCTTGCACAAACTGCATGGTACCAATGTCGTATTGCTTCATCGCCGCGCTAAAAGGGCTCTCCGTAGAGGCCGCTCTCTCATGCCGACTATCATTTGGACTATAAGTGAAAACTGGATCGCAGGATCAGCACTGGCGACAACCAGTAAGCGATGACGCAGGTCGAGGGTCTATGATCGTCTAGGTCGAAGGAAGGTCTTCGTATTTGTAATTGTCTTCGTGGTATGACGACAAAGAGAGAGTTTCCAAATCGATGTTCATTTCAAGGTATCAGAAAGTCAGCTGTCATTTTTTCTATATACATGTGGCTTTTCTTGCCGTAAAATGCCTAGCTTGTGTCTAGGAAAAGCCTTCCTCCATAAAATCGGTACGTAAAATATATGCGAGTACTCTGAGAAAACCCACACACTCAGCCCCAGAAGAAAACACAGAAATTATGTATACAGACATATAGAAAATTAAATTAGTTTTAATTAATGGTGTACGTAATTATGTGTATGTATATAAATATGTGAATACATTATTTTTAATTAATTATATACATAGTTATGTAAACATAAATATGTGAACATAAAATTATTTCATCTCTCTCTATTTGATTATATATATAACCTACAAGCATATTTAAATAACATATTGTGGTGTTATTTTTATATAATTCTTTATAAATTTGTTAAATAAATTTTTTAAGCATTTTTTGGATGTTTACGATATTTTTGCGAATTTTTAGAATTTTTTGGATTGAACGTCATTCAAGGCCGGTGCCAGGTTCAAGTTTTGTCCCATTTCAAATACATTGCCCCAGACTCATCTAAATCATTCCACTCACATTTTATAACATGTATAAAATGTGACACTATGTAAATCGGTTTCAGCAAGATGGCCTTCAGTTACCAATTTGGCGAATATTAGTTAAGGCCAGAAAAATGTCCTTTAGGGGTAATTGCATTTTTCTTCAACGAAAGGTGCTACTGTTTGAAAAATATTGAACGTTACTTTGTGTCAATTGGTATCAATTTTGTGCCTGGTTTGTTTAGTTTACACTGCATTGTGTTAATACCGATTTATGCATATTTGTGCTCATGGTATATCAAATAAAAGCACAGACATTTTATACTAAAATTAAATCTGAAACTGAAAACAAACAATAAGGTGTTCTTGCTGTTGACATCTATTACTTGTAGAATCTACAATTACCACGAATACTTCTGCAAAAAAATGTATGTATACCATGACGGTGTGGCAAAAAAAGGACGAACTGAAATATGCTCATTAATTTATGATTACCTCTTGCGAGAAGCCCCATTATTATTGAAGTGCATTTCTACTAGGACAACTACAGAGGGAAATGCAAAAACCATCTATTGACTAGGTTTCTCCCTGCCTTGATAGACATTGGACGGTTTTTGAGAATTGAACATCATTACCCTATCAGAGTCCACTCCTGCCTACCATGCGGTGAGGATTTCAACATGGTCAAAGTGACATTTTAGGAAACATGATGGACACTACAGCATTCACCAAGTTACTGATATCATCATAGGATCAAGCATAAAGGACAAGTTTACCATGAAAATAGTCGCTGTGTTCTGTTGGCACATATATGATTTCAAGAACTGCTGATAAGCCTATTATAGGAGGTAACGTATCTGTAAAGAAACCATCCGGCGGACACATTCATAGAAATCAAAATACCACCTTTTGAATTAGTACCATTAAGCGTTTCTCCCTATTTATAATTTATCTTTCCTCTTCCTGAGGAATATCTTGCCACAGCCGGCGAAACTAACCCTCCACATCCGCCATAGTTGCGGCTGGACGAAAATGTTATCCAATCTGGTTCGAAACGTTCTCGATGGGCGGGAGGTCTGGGGACCTTGCTGGCTAAGGAAGCGTTTCGACATCAGAAGGCAGGTCAGAGCTATCCGTGCAGTATGGGGCCGGTGGTGTTGTCAAGCTGTGCCAGGAAGGGAAGCGCACATGCTGGCCGAATTTCAAATAAATATCGCTGCGCCATCAGGGTTCCTCGTCTCACCACCAGTGGGTTGCAGAAATCGTAAGAAATGGCGCCTCCACACCATCACACCTCTCATTGCGGAGCTGTGTCACTCTACAATGAAGCATGGACCATGGCATTGGCTATAACATATCCAGACTCGAATTCGGCAGTCGTCTGTATCCGCAACACTCGTCGCCAGTATGCAAAATTCCATGCTACTCGTTCCCGGCAGGCCACATATGCTCGGCGATGCTCAGGTTACAATGGTAGACATCATAAGGGACACCGTGAGGACAGATCCCGCTCTGCTAGCCGCCTGAATATACAAAGTACTGCTGGACATAGGTATTATCACATATGGAGCTGTGATGTGGCATTCTCGAGCAGCACTGGTACGGCATAAAAGAAAGCCTGCTGACTTGCTGGTCAGAGAAAGAGGACATATAGCATAAAGGTCAAGGATACGAAGGCTGACCTTACAAGAACGAAGGTTATACAGGCAGGACACCCTTCAAGAATGACAGACAAGATGGGAGAATTCCGCCAAGGGAAGAATTACGTATGAGCTGATTCCAAGAGTGGAAGAAAGAGTTAAGAGAAAGTGGATAAATATGAATCACTACAGCGCTCAGCTGTACACCCGTCATGGTAACTTTAAGACAAAGTTACACAGCTTTGGACCGGTCACCTCCCCCTTATGTGAAGTTTGTGGTGTTGATGACACATGTGTTGATGGAATGTTTAAAGATCGAAGTCATAAGGGAATGGATACAGGGGGTGGTTGATCAGAGAGGACTCCAATTGGAGTTGCATAGTGTTATGGCTCAAGAGGAACTACATAAGTTGTGGAATAAGTTTGCTACTAAGATTGGGAAAAGGCTCGAGGAGTTTGACTTGTGGCAACTGGAGCATTCCGATTATGCTGAGGAAACCGGCAGAAAGCCACGCGAGACCAAGAAAGAAGGCCTTTAGAATGGGTATGCATGCTCCACTGGGTGTGAAACATGGTACCTGTACTGTCATGTAATCCACTGTAATAAATCTGTGAAAAAGAACATTGTTGGCATGTTCTTTATTGTCCATACACGTAGTGCGTACCTTGTCCTTTCATGTATTTACTTCACATTATCCACACTACAACATAGTTGCCATGAATTAGGTCCCAATCTTTGTATATACAAGCAGAAGCTCTTGCTACGCACCGCTGCAGGGCGACACAAGATACACCACTTCATCAAAGAACAAAGACCGAAGTCTTTCAGCAGAGAAAGAATTTTGATTGAGAATTACATGCAAAGATATAAATGAGAAAACATACACACGTGAGTTATTTGTAAATCTCATTTGTATTTGATAAACAGAATTTCAAACATGACACTACAAAAATAGTGAAATATTTGATTCAAACAAAACTACACTCTTTATGGGCTGCTTTCCTTTGAAACACATTACTAATGCTGCTAGGTAACAACTTCTATGTGTTCTAAATAAAAACCTTTTCAATTATAAAGATAATTCCTCTAAAATTCATCTCATAAAACATTACTGAAGACTTTCCTGAGCATTCTGTCACTATCAGGACCAGATCAATTAAATCTGTTTTTAAAATGTCTCAATTCTTCGGTAGCTAATGCATATTTGTAAATCTCACAATAATCTGGTAATTTGACTTCATACTTTCAAGGCTAGCATATCATTAAACGTATAAAACAGCCTTTAAAATGTCTCAATACGAACATTCATGTAGCCACGTAACGTTTTCGTAAACGTATATTTTCTTTTAGGAACTTTGATATAAATATGAGTTGTCCACACAGACGTTTTCAAAACTTTAGTCTTCAATTTCATTGAAGGCTGAAAACTTTTTATTATTTAAAATAGCCTATACTTAAAATGACTTCTCAGGGAAAACTTTACACATTTTCAAACACTCAAAATTATAAGTTACGTTACCTTGTTACGTTAATGAGAAATACTAGGCCTTTCATCATTTACTTGACTTGATAAATTATTACTTGACCAAGGCTGACAATTTTTTTTTTTTGCATTGACAAACATTCTTTTTAATACTTTAAAATTCGAACATCCATTTGTTCCAATGCATGGAATATTTCTTATAATTATTAATTACCAGCAAGGACATGCAAACGTCAATTCTCTATACTTTTGGCCTTAAGAACACTAGCTACAAATACATGTAGTATTTATCTTGGTTTGTAACACAGCAGCCAACTCGCCAAGATCTATCGGCCCTGGGGGACTTTTTACTATAATTGTTTGGGGACGCACCTCTGCCACATGTGGGGTGCGACGATTAACTTTTGATTATATCCAGTCAGAACCATGGGAGGTTCTGGAAAATAACACCATTCCTGGAAATCACACTCATGTCGAGCTCTCTTTACTTGAAACTCGCGTGTCTACCATGCTGGCAGCGCGTCGGTAGAACTACATAGCGGGATGGCGGCGAACCAGAGGCTCACCTGTTAGTATATTCTGGAATACCACGCTGGATGGCTGCGTGTGTGTCGGTCTACTGCGTTGATATACCTCAAGGCACAAATTAATGTCCGCGATTACGTCACGTTATCGTTCGCCATAGCACACTCCAGTTGCAGATATTAAGGTAAGGCATAAATCTTTTAAACAGTTCATTGTCTTTTTTGTGGTTTTAGTGTTGAAATATCGCCGATCAATATTTACGTCGTAACAGCAGACAGACAGGAAGTATAAGCGAGGTATTCGGTGCGCGGAAATGCGAATCCGCTGGGACAAGCGGAAATATTTCTTGGACGTGAAACAACGTGTCTCAAAGCTTTACTTATTATTTCAGTTATTTTTTCTCACCAAGTGACTAGTAGTAGGGGCGTGTGGGTCCTATATACAAAGGGATGTCGCCTTTGATGAATCGGATTATCGATTTTGATATCAAATTGAGTGATCGGATTAATTACTAATCCGATCAAAAAAATTTAATCCTTAATCCTAATCCTATTAAATTGGATGAAAAATGCGATTGTTTGATGAAAGTTTTTCGATCTAAATTGTTTGATTAAATTATTTGATGGAATTTTTTTACTTGATAACTGTATAGTTTGGCCACTTTATTAATTTTTTTATTTGGGTGGAGAGCGGCATAGTAGGTCCTCTGAGCTCTGGCGTTGTACTGGGGTGGTCGTGTGTTGGGGAAGGGGTGTGTATAAGGGAGCGATGTTGTCTGCATGACAACTGGCACTTGATGACGGGACTGGTATTTTGTATAGGGTATATATATGTGTTGAGTTTTGTGCAAGAGTGGCATAAGTGTTTCTTCTTTTGTTTTGTAGACTGTGGTGGTGGGAGATAGGCGACTCTGAAAGATACAATTTAAGTGGTGTATGTTAAGTATAAACGATTATTCCAAATTAATAATAACAGTACTGATGTATTAAATGAGAGAAATTAGGAGTCTTTAAATACAAATTACCTAAATACATTTCAAACAAACACAAGTATGTGAGTATCCTCTATGATATTAAGTAACGAGTTCTACATAGCAATATAAATTATACTACTTGAAAACGTACAAGGAGGATGAGAAACACATCCGTTCACTTGGGAAGATGGTATATGACTGAGCTCACCTGCGACTAATGCTAGGCTGGGAAAGGGTAGCAGCACAACACATGTATTCAGTTCGAATGTCTGTATAGAAATGGAGGAGATTTTTAACATACCCCAGCTATGAAAAGTAATTAAATGATTTTAATATAGGTCTGTTCGGCTGTGAGGTTGCTGATGAATGACTTTTAAGTTGTACTAGTTTGTATTTCTGCGAAATTATACTTTATTTCAAATGAAATTCACCCCATCCTGTCTGATTAGATATGCCTTTCGAAATGAATTAACCAGCTGCCGTTAGAGAAGTTTAACGATTGGACTCATAACGAACACAACTACATGACTATCATGATTCTTGTCAGTTCTACATGCACCATAAATGATTTTAATATATGTCTGGCTGTGAGGTTGCTGAAAGAATGATGTTAGTATAAGATTTGCGGAGACTTTTAAGCATGGCCAGAGATGAGGAGTGCGTTCGCTAGGTAAATAATGAAAAGAGAGCTGAACACACAGTTACATGACAAAATAAATCAAATTTTGGTGTCAATATGTAAATTACACTACATGCATTAAAAACATGCAATGAAATCGTACAAGCAGTAGAAACACATATGGTCGGCTGCGAGGTCAGTGAATGAATGTCTTATAAGCTGTGTGTGTCAGGAGCATGACTAGAGACAGAGAGCACGATCAGCATCTGTCAGGCAACTGAGTTGAAATTAAATGAAAGAGAGGTGAATACGATTTACATCCAATTACAAAACGACTGTTTCCAAATAGGTAACGTTACCCATGAGAGAAAATGAAAAATTGTAATATGCCAAAAGTATGTGGAATGGAAAAGAAAATGAATAATATATATTTTTAAAACTGCAGAATAAAGAAATTTCTGGTCTCATATATAAATTAACTGTTAACTCACTAAACGAATTACAGAACCTATCTCCCTACTAAATGAAAACTTAATAACTGACCGCATGAAATCCTGCGGGGATGGAAGCACATTTATTAAATAAAGGCAAACTAGTATTAAGAAAAACTTACCCACATTTTTTACACAAGTTTCACTTTCCTTGGAAAATTAATTTCACTATTGTAATAATAATCAATTTTTAAGAGTCGTTTCGAGGTATGACACACTCTATGAGGCTGCAAAGCTGATACTGTGTCCTACATTCCAGCAAAAGCAGATTATCGATGAAAACTTGGTCCTTACTGAGATGTCAAAGAGTTCTGTTGTGTTCAACAAACATTTGTACACTGGTGTTGCCATTCTTGATCTTTCAAAATTAACCCTCTACGAAATTCATTATCAGTATATGTGTACCAAATTTCCTCCACCAGCCTTGCACCTCCTCTGTTCTGATACCGATTCCTTGGTGTAATCTGTTGCTTGTGATGGCATTTATAAAGTAATAACCTCAGATTTAAAGGAGCCATTTGTTACATCCAACTATGCACTCGATAACCCGCAAAAATTCCCCCACGAGAACAAAGTCCATACCAGGGTGATGAAAGATGAATGCACTGGTCGCATCATCACACACTTTGTCGGTTTATGTCCCAAGTTTTATGCATGCATTGTTGCGAATGAGCAGTGTATATATAAAGCGAAGGGTGTGAAACCTAACGTGTTGCAATCATTCAGGTACGAGAATTATCGATATTGCCTCGAAAATTGCACAGGGGTTTTGGGGACCCAATATCAGTTCCATTCGCGTGCTCACGAAGTATACTTTGAACATGTTACCAAGGTAGTGTTGTCAGATATGGACAATATGCGCTACATCGAGGAAAGATGGAGTATCGACCTTACCTTGGGAGCACTACAAAATACCTTTTTTTTTACTTCGACCCAACAATAGTTACGTCATCATAATAAATACAGCCCACCAATGACACCACAACTGCCAGCACCACACTGCCAATGACGCCCATCTGCTACCACCACATGCACCTCCTGTTCCACAGCTAACATCACATCTCTCTCCAGCTACCTACAATGTGTACAGATGTCTACATCACCTATTGCATAGCCATCAACACTTCTGCTACCTGGTTGCCTAACTGTAAGGCATGACATTACTCCGATATCAACTCTCTTGGATCCAATTTCCCTTGCGATTTTCGAATAGGAAGAAGAAATTAAATGGTATTCACAGTGTGACATAACATCTTTATCATTGAAATTTGGAATCAACATGCGCGGGTGAGTGTGCTGTAAGCAGTCATTTGGCATGTGAGAGTGTTTGCAAATAAACCCAGATGTGATGAATTAAAAGAACGCCTTCAGTGTGCATTTTTTAAAAACTCATCAAGAGATTGTAATTATTGTATAGAGTTAGGAAAGGAATGACCTACACATCGATCTAGTTTGTAAATTTATTAATTTTTAATCTTTTTTTCTGTAAATATTGTTTTGTTCTTGTTTTCTAATGTAACATGAGTAAGAAAATTGTATAGTAATAGTGTAAAGATGTACGAATGATGTGGATAACTTTGTATTAGAATATTGTAAATATAGTAATAGTTACTTTTTTGCACATTATAACTTGATTTATTTCTCATGTGGGTTTGAAAATTTAGTTCTTAAATTGTCTTCTAGTTCTTAAAATGTTCGTAAAATGATACCCTTATTCTTAAAATTATTTTTTCTAAAATATTTTTTAGTGTGTAAATGTTTATAACATATGAATTATCTTGAAAAGTTAGTTGTAAATATTAACTTGTTTTGATCATAAAGTGTTTGATAAATTTTTGTTGTAAAGTAATCTTGTATGAGCAATTGTAAATATGTAGTTTTAAAAGATGATTTTTTGAAAAAATAAAATTTTGATATAAAATTTTTCGATGTTAAAAAGTAGTAATGTGCATTTTTATTCATTAATTTTTAATTCGTCATGTTACTAAATTTTTAATATATAGTTTTGTGAATGATAAGTGGATAAAATGTTATATTACTAAGGAGAAGTTTGAGAAAATGTTGGTAAATATGAAACAAGAAGGAGTGTATCAGTGACGGTTCTAATTATTCCCCAGGTAGCAGGATGCCTGCTTGCTCACTTTCACAAGAAATACAAGTTTCTCGCTTCAGTCTTCCTGAGGGAGAAAAATATTTGTTTATAAATAAAACCATCAATTCCATTAATGACATTTGATAAAAAACCTTTGAAGGGCTGAGGGAGAATATAAATACAAAAATGTTTGCGAAAATCGGACGTCTGAATGAATGAATCTGAAATGAAACGAGGAAACTCGTAGCATCTTGAGAAACCTCTGTTGGCCAAAGCTTAACACAATTTGGAGATAAGAAAGGGAAAGTGATTTGACAAAATAACTTTTCAGGAGCCAGGTAAAAGAGCTCATAGCACCCTACCTAGAATAATGTTCCCAGCTGACCTTCGAGTTCTACAGCAGAAAGAGTTGGAGTTCACCGACTTTAAATGTTAACATATCATACAAAACAGATAACAATTTCAGCTGGGAATCAACATGCTTCTAAAACACACTCATACTTTACACAAACATAACAAGCTTTGAGCATTTTTAAAAAAGAAACATGTGTTAAAAATCTGGGTATGTTTTTAACAGTACGAGTTTGCCTTTGTTTAATAAATGTGCTTCCATCCATGCAGGATTTCATGCAAGCAGTTAATGAGTTTTAATTTTGTAGGGAAATAGATTCTCTAATTAATTTAGTGAGTTAAAACATATTTTATTTATGAGGCCATGAAGTTGTTCATTCTGCTGTTTGAAATACATGTTTATTCATTTTCTGATCCATTCCTAATACTTTTGGAGTATTACAATTTTCCATTTCTCTCGAGGGTAACGTGCCTATTTGGAAACAGTAATTTTGTAATTGGACGTAAATCGTATTCACCTCTCTTTCCCTTAATTTCAGCTCAGTTACCTCACAGACACCAACTGCGGTCCACATCTCTAGTCATTCATCCAACACACAGCTTATAAGACATTCATTCACTGACCTCGCAGCTAACCAGATGTGTTTCTAATGCTTGTACGATTTCATTACATGTTTTTTAATGCAAGAAGTGTAATCTGTATATTGACACCGAAATTTGATTTATTTGGTCACATAGCTGTGTGTTCACCTCTCTTTTCATTTAATTGCCTAGCGACCGCGCTCTGCGTCTCTAGTAATGCATATAAGTCTCCGCAAATCCTATACTAACGCCTTTCCTTCAGAAACCTCGAAGCCACATGTATATTAAAATCATTTAATGTACATGTAGGACTGACAGACGTCACGATAGTCACATAGTTGTGTTCATTATGGGTCCATTCGTTATACATCTCTAATGCCAGCCCTTTAATTAATTTCGAAAGGCATATCTAATCAGGCGGGATGGGGTGAATTTCATTTTAAATAAAGTATAATTTCGCAGAAATACGCGCTAGTACAGCTAGTACAGTCATTCAGGAACCTCCAGCAGGACATACCTATATTAAAATCAACGCATTTCTTTCCATAGCTGGGGTACATTTAAATCCTCCTACATTTATATACAGACATTCAAACTGAACGGACGTATTGTGCTGTTACCCTCTCAGAGGCTAGCATTAGTATCAAGTGAGCTCAGTCATGCACTGTCTTCCCAAGTCAACGGATGTGTTTATCATCCTCCTTGTACGATTAAATGTAGTGTAATTTATATTGCTATGTAGAACTTGTTACTTAATATCATAGAGGATACTCACGTACTTGTGTTTGTTTGAAATATATTTAGGTAATATTCATTTAATGACTCCTAATTTCTCTCATGTAATACATCAGTGCTGTTATTATTCATTTGGTTTAATCGTTTACACTTAACATACACCACATAAATCTTATCTTTCAGAGTCGCCTATCTCCCGCCACCAACCCAATTTTTTTTACACTTATGCCCATATTGCATAAAACTCATTACACACATACACACACACATATATATATACTCTATAAAATATACCAATACCCTCATCGAGTACCATTCATCGTGCAGACAACATCACTCCCTTATATACACCCCATCCCCAACACACAACCACCTCAGTACAATGTCAGAGTTCAGAGAGTGAGGACCTACCATGCCGCCATTCACCTCAATAAAAACATTAATAAAGTGCCCAAACTGTACACTTATCAAATGAAAGAAAATCCATCAAAGAAATTTAATCAAACAAGTTAGTTGTAAAAAACTTTGATCTAATGGATTTGATCAAACATTCACATTCCCATCCAATTTAATCGGATTAGGGTTGAGGATTCAATTTTTCGATCGGATTAATAATTAATCAATGCAATCAATTTGATATAAAATCTATAATCCGATTAATCAAAGGTGGCATCCCTTTGTATCTAGGGCCCCCACACCCCTACTACTGTGACTCCATTTTATGGATGTGTTGGCCTGCCACACTCGGTTTTATAGTCTGCCCATTAAAATACCTGAAGAAAATAACACTTGGGGAAATACACCAGTGTTCAAGGCAGGACTCGATCGACATTATTTAGGTTGTTTGCTGCCAGTGACTCGGGCGAACACAAACCAGCAACTGGGATTTGTTTCTTTCGCTTCCTCCTCCACACCACTCTGCAAGCCTCGCCCATTCTGTTCACATCTTCGCACCTTGTCAGACACGAGACCTCTGTGGAAAAACTCGAGGGCCCACCACTCGACACGGCGATAAAACTCCATCGCACAATAGGTGCTTCGCTGCCGCTGAATTACAGCTGTGACCAAAGGTGCAGTTATTCAGCGTAAAACACTTTGGGGATCCGACAAGGCCTGCTCGACGTCCGCAATTCGATGTCAATCGTCAACACCTGTCACTACTGACACTCTACAAACTTTAAAAATTACTCTCATTTTTAACTATCCTGTTGTACGCACTTTATATAAATGTGACCATTTTTTTAAACCATTAGAAAGTCTTGTAAGGGCATTTCAAATTTATATTTCACTTTAAAATGTGGTTTTCTTAAATATGAGATAATAAGGTAGATAAAACACGTAAGTCACGAACATCGGTCTTACGAAGAGCAAACAGGACATTTCTCTCGTGATGTGATTCGTGGTGAATTTTTCAGAATGCGCAATTTATGCAGGATGTGACAGTATCTTACATGCACAGTATGCCAACCTTATTCAGTTCAGTCGGAATTCTCCCAGGCAGCTCAAATACAGGACGGCGTGTATATACATACACTTATAATCTTCTTCAATAGTGCAGCGATGCGACTAGTTACACGATGGTGGAGTTTCCGAAAATGTGGCCAGATATATATTTCTTGACATTATCTTCCTCATTCTCGAGGATTCCAGAGATGGTCTTGAAAATGTTGACGTCAGACTGAAATTTTATATGTCGATATCGAATCCCACATGCCGACATCTATATCACATGTGAACATTGGCAGTGAAGTTATATTAATATTTGCGTTCCCGTCATGATTCTGTTATAATTTTTCGGGATGAAATTAATTTATCGGTAATGTCACGCCTTCGCTTCATAATAAGGACTACAAAACGAAATAGTAGTTTATGACGAAACATTTAGCCTACTGAGAATTTTTGCTAAGTGTTTGGAAACATTCATTAAGTCGTCTACAAAAGACCAATTCAAAGACGACTTCTAAATATTGGCATTGTGACGTCGATTTTAACATTTCAGCCATGACATGCCTCCCTTCAGATGACGATCTTAACATCCAGAACAAATAAAAAAAATATTAACGGCCTATTGACACATGTCACATTTCCAAGTCAAATTCAACATGTGTGTGTGTGTCTCGCTACAGCAGCATCTGTACGATGTTCCCCTGAAGCACGTCGAGTGGGGTACGATTAGATTTATCCCACTTTCACCCCAACAATCCACACAAATCATCATCGGGTTCACTTACCTGTTTTTTAAGGTGGGAAATGTGGCATGCCGTTTCCCGTAGACTGGTGGGTTTCCTCAGATTACTCCTCTTCCCATCACAGCAGTTGCATTTTATCACGTTCATTCTCCCAGTTAAATAAAGCGACATGTTTCTCGTGCAGGATTGAGCAAAATCTAAAGTGTTACCCACGATGTTGCCTTCGGGCATGAATAGCTTGTTGGCTTTTTGTGTAAGACAGTTGGGAGAGATGTGACGGGCTCCCTTCGGTTGGGAGGAAGTCATCGGCTTGATTGAGTGCCATGCCCAAGCATCACGCACATGTCTCCAGAAATGTTGGATGGCATGTCAGACGTAATCTCTGTCTCTCCAACAAGTTGACGTAAAGGCTTCTCGAGTTGTGCTTCGGAACCCAGCACCTCTTGGGTTTCCACACAGAGCACCGCCTCTCACCGCCCGGGGGAACCTCGCTCCTGGAACAGGAGGCATATACCTTGTTGGCTTGGGTTTCCCCACACAGCACCGCCACTCACCACCTGGGGGAACCTCGCTTCTGGAGCGGCAGTAATATACCTTGTTGGCTTGGGTTTCCACACACAGCACCGCCTCTCACCGCCCGGGGGAACCTCGCTTCTGGAGCAGGAGGCATATACCTTGTTGGCTTGTGTCGTTAGAGGCACCAAGTCGCGACCACTGGCCAGGGCGGTGGTATACAGAGTGCTCGGGTCGCTAAGGCCAAGGCCTGACTTTCATTGTGAAGATTTTCGTCTTGCCGTGGTAATGCACACTCCGGTGTAAAACTCATAAGTGCCATGGAGAGTAATTAAGCAAGTGCACGGGACTATTGTCAGGCATCATGGAAGGTTCTGTCTGATGACAGAGTGATCGAGGTTGGACTCTGGGTGGAAGTAGCTGTTAATCCGCATACAGGAGAACACCTTGAGGTAGATAATATAGGTTGTTGCAGCTATTTTCTGTACCTCTTCCAAACTAATACAGATACAGACCTGTATCTAATACAAATGTTCGATCTTCCCGAGTGCGTCGCTACTTCGCCAGACTCTCGAGTAGTATCATATACACGCGTTATCGCATATGTGTGTTATCAATTACATGTTTTGAGTTGGTGTACTCTGTGTTATATTTTACGGTCAAATAAAGTATGGATAAGAACATGATCATTATAAAAGACTTTATTTGTATGAAAATGTTTCAGAGAGAGTATAATGAACTTGCTATGTGTAAATCGTTTAAACGGAAACTAAGTTATGAATAATCTTTTTTTTTTTACAAAATCATTTAATTGTGCAGTCTCCAAATCTAATCCAAAAAATTGGGCCTTAAAACCGATATTAAATACAATTAGACTTTTATTGCATCAGAATTACATGGAACAGCAGACGCAACATACTAGGCGCGAATGTTAAACTGATACTAAATGTATCTGATACTTTGACAGTGTACTCATTGACAGTAGTTGATACAAGTGGGTATCAGGTACAAAGTAACAGGTTGATACTCTGTGACCCAGATCTACCCTGAGGTCGATGTATTGAGCATCGAGTCAGCTCCATTACTGTCCAATACAGAGGGTAGAGCTTGGCGTAGCTCCTCATGCAAACAAATCTTAAGTAGGTTTAGAAAACAGCACCAAAGAGACAACGGACAGAATTTGTGTTCACTCAGTTAAATACTAATATTTATTTTTTCTAGATTTCTTTCTAATTATTACCAATACACCTAGCTTCGCCCTGTTTTTAATCGTGTTATTTATAAGTGAGTTATAGTTTATGTATAAAACATAATAAAAATGCCAATTTGTCGAAAAATGTGAAATTTTTACATTAAGGGAAGTATAAAACGCTTGTGGTACATAACATTTAGGAAACACCCAAACGCGTCATACATAGGCTGATTTTTGAAAGGTTTGATCGAAAAAAAAGTTTGAAGATAATAATAATAGTCGATATGAGAGTCTATTCGCGGTATGTGCCCCACTTTTTTAAAATCAAACTTGTAAAAAATCAGCCCAAGCATTTCACGTTTGGTTGTTTCGCAAATATTTCATGCATCACAAGTGTTTCATATGTCTGTTAACTTTAAAGGGTTCTATTATTTTAGCTAAATTGAATTTTTATGTATATTTAAACTATAAATTGTAATATTTTACTTGTAATTAACATGTATAAAACTAAAATGAAAAAATGTGTGTTGTAAATACTTAGTAAGGAATAGTTATCATGCAAATTGTTTTTAAACTGAGTGAGTACGAATGCGGTGGGTAGTCCCTTTGGTGTAATTATCCAGACTTGGTCAAGCTTTGTTTGCATGAGGTGGAGGAATCGCCTGAAAACAGGACTTGTGCAACGCTACAGAAAAGCTGGAAGTAACCATTATTAGGTTATATAAACACCTCACAAAAATTTTGGAGTATACATACAGTGTACAGAAACGTTTGGAATGTACATAAAAGAAAGCATAGCAATTATAAGTTCACAACGGTACAGATATAAAACGTGAAATACAAAGTTTTTTTAACAAACAAACACTTTCCCAAAATCACAAACACGAAAGAACAACAGTAACTTAATGGTGTCTCCGACTAGGGAGGGATTCTTTCTTCCCACTGTAGCTTAGTATCGTGTGTGGCCTCCAGGTGCGTTATACAGGTCCCTAACACGTCGTAGCATGCTTGTAATCAAGGTGTTGACGTCATCTGCCGGACGAAGGTCTCAATCCATCTGGACAACTCGTACGAGATCTGGAAGTGTTTCTGGAGGTGGTGGACAATTATAAACTGCAGTTTTGTCAACCTCTCCCAGGCGTATTCAATGCGTTAGTGCGCTCTCTGTTGATCACGACAGAACTACACATCTCCTACCACACAAACTGCCTTATCGCACAATATTCCAAACTTTTTGTGGGGTGTGTACAAATATTGGTGTATTCTGGGAAGGAATAAGTAATTGGTATGAATAGGAAAATTTCGCGAATTCTTTTCGGGACAAGAGAGACATGGAACACATACACAGTGCCTCGCTGTTAAGAGCCTCCCAAATCTCTTCACTCACTCACATATAAAGTGAAGTAATCATCGCAATTGTATCACAGTTTATTAAACCCGCCCTGAACGCATCTGATCCAAGGAGACTTGCATGGAATCAAGTAACAAGTTCCACACTCCCAGATGTGAAGTAACACAGACAACTCTCTGGAGCAGCAGCCAGTGAACAAACATTTGAGGCTCCAGAAAACACAAAACTGTGGAGTCTAGCCTACAGATCATTGAACTGGTGAAATGTTTATATCACTAGTGATAGGCGTCCCCTCCCACATCTACGTCAGCGCGGTCTGTAAGCCCTCGCCCTATGCCAGCACACCGAGCCACGCACGAGAAGTGTTGCCAACATAGAAAGAGACGATTTTGCTACAGTTCTAGTAAAATTTCGCTACATTCCACTATACAGCTATATCTTTTTTTTATTTTAGCTTCAAACTGGGAATACAATAAAAAATTATGCGTTAAGAAGTATGCAGTAAGCGCTGATATAGTGTACGGAAACACGTCTTCCGTATTTGCAGTTTCCAATTAATGTTTTAATTCTTAATTCCAGCCAATGGGAACAGGCTAAAAGTCTGCCATGTTACCTTCTGTAATGGCGAAAGGTTCAACTGAAACTATATATATTTAAGACATATTTGAAAATTAAATTATGTTTTACCTACACATCAGTCTAACATCAACAATCTTTTATTGAATGTATAGGTCGTTCGCGGTAAAATGAGCACTTTTGAAAGCTCTGCTTAAGATCTACTTGTATGCACGTTAAGCATTATTACTCTTTATGTAAAATTAACATTGTCATGGGTCTCACCACTTTATTCGTGCGTCGGTCTAGTTCAAATGTTAAATTATTGGAAAAGTAAATAGTTTACAAATCTGCTCGTTTATACACTTCGATGCATTAAAAAACAGAACGCCAAAGAAATAAATTAAGTTATCACAAATGGTTACGTGACGCATTTTATTCGACGTTAAGATATGGAACTACTTCCCATCCATTGTTACCAACTTCACTGTGTGTGTGTCACTCAGTTCACCCGTTAAAATATATGCAAGTTGGGACAGTGACTTTTTTCTAAGGTTGATTTCAAAAGTGTTCACTTTATCGTGTTTTCCTATACCATTTGATTGAAAACACGTGAAAGCATGGCAGGCAATAGTGAGGCCGTGAGCGTCCTGTGTTCGCCGTCGATGGACAGTACGATGTGTTGGCACACCTGCGCGCTCATGTGTGTGGTCTGCGAACCACCCCTCATGATGCCAGCCAGTGTCCGCGGGGGCACCTGAGCTCAGTCCCATCAGGCCAGCTGCCGCTGACTGACACGTGCTTTCATAGTAGAGTTTGAGTCGCAGGTGTGGAGTGTGAAGAGATCTGGGCGGGTCTTAACATCCAGGTCTTGAGAGCCGATGAAGGTGAAATTAAGTGGGTATGGAGCAGCGCCGGAATGCAAGGGGAGATCCTCGAGCGCCAACCAGCGGCATGTCTTGGCACTTAACGGAAATCCGGAAGTGACTCGGCCGGGAATCGAACCCGGTTTGTCTAGGCCCCCCGCCTCCCCAACCCTTGCTGTAACACTTGCGTTAGTTGTAAGCCTGTTTTTTTTTAAGTAAATTATTAATTGTGGTGGATTGTAGTGTATTCACGATATAGGCTGTTCACGGTAAAGTGAGCATTTTTGAAAGCCCTACTTCAGATCTACTTGTATGCATGTTATGTATTATTCCGCCTTATGCAAAATTAACATGGCCGTTGGCCTTATCAATTTATTCACGAGTCAGTTAAGTTAAACTGTGAAATTATTTGGAAAGTAAATATTATACAAATCGGCTCATTTTCGCACTTCGATGTATTGAAAAAAAAAAAACAGAACGCTAAATAAATAATTTATGTTATCACAAATGGTTAACAAACACATATTATTCGACGTTAATATATGGAACTATTTTCTATCCATAGTTACCAACTTTACTGGGCAAATGTCACACAGTTCGCCCATTATAATATATGCGTTCAGGGGTAATGACTTTTTTCTAAGATTAATTTCAAAAGTGCTCACTTTATCGTGAACAACCTATATATATAATTTGTTTTATTTTGTTTTGAGAAACAGCGATAATTCCATTAAACAACATTAAATGGCAAATGAATAAACGTGGGAATTTTTACAGTTGGAGCAAAATCAAAACAAATACACTCGTATTTGCTTGTGCGGCAGTAATTATCGTGGGACAGGTTATACCACTGAAACATGCATACCAGTCTGAATACATGCTTGGGTAACAGGCTTCGTATAAGCTTGTGCCAGAGCCTGGGCGTAACACTGTATCGTGGTACACATGCAGTGTGCATGCACTGTGTATGGTATCTGGGAAAGCACTCTTGTGTACAAGGTGTTTCTGAAAAATATGTCGAAATTCACACCACAGCATCAATGGCCTAATATAAACAAAATATCGCTGTAGCAAAATGTTTGGAAAATTCTTCTAGTAATTTTTAATTTAATATGAAGTATGGTATAACATCTCCGGGAGTCCCCAGCTGTATGTACCTGCGTGCATGAAAAGATGCATACAATCAAGGCCAAATGGAATTGGTGCGATCGTCTACATGCAGAAATACTTATCATCGTATCTAATACATATGATTCCGTTCGCCTTCGTGTTATGCAACTAGTTATCACACAGATATATACAGATGCGGACTCCCTGAGATGTTGTGCCTAACTTCGGAAAATTCACTTATATTTCGAATTTAATTTAAACATTTTGCTACTAATGTGGTTTAAATTTCGACATATTATTAAAAAAAAAAAAAAATGGGGTGTGGCTCTGTGGTGGACACGGCCATTTATTTTGCGTGAATACGTCTACGTTGACGCGCTCGGACGCCTTGATGTTTATTTCACGTTCCCGGCGCCGCTTCACTCCATCATATGGGGTTTTATGGGTATCACTGGATTGATTTTGAGATGCTTTTCCAACCGTATACGATTTCTGTATTTCGACTTGACATTTTGACGAGTATAGGTCGACATTGTGTTAAGTTTTCTTAATTTTTTTAAATTACACTCATACGATTTCACCATAACCACGCCACACAAACGTTTTTATACGTGCATTCGATTACTCTTGACGAGAGCTGTCGATTGAAACTCAAACGAGCGTCGTAGCTTCTCCTAGTCAAAAGTTATACTACGAGGAAGGTATGAGACGCAGCGAAACGAACTCAAAATTGCGGCTCGTCCCCCCCCCCCCTCGCCCACAGCAGCTCGCGCAATGCTTCGCAGTCCTCACTCAATGTAATATATTATTTGATTCTTTTAGTAATCGAGTGGTGTAATTGAATTTTGATTGTAGACGATAGATTCGGAGCTGCAATGCCAAACTGTACCCCCCGATTTTGTTATGATCAGATTTTCTGGATTGCCTCTCGCTATGATCGCAAATTTAAAGCTGTTTTCACGTCAAAACTCCTATTATACATGTATGTTGCCATATACAAACCAGTAGGCCTAATACGTGTACAGGACACTACCGTGGTGTGGGCGTTTTCTCGGAGCTATCCCGTTCCCTCACACGTCTTCATTCCACTGCGTATCCACTTCCATCTCATCTATTAGCCAGAGAGAATGGTCTGCCCCTCTGGTATGTCAGCCGACTACAATTAGCACCACCTTTCTCTTATCAATAAGCGGCCCTGCATCTTTCAGGATCTGCATGGAATTTTTTTATTAAATGTTCACATGAATAACTGTTACCAGAATATTTCAAACATTTGCCTCTTTTTTTCTAATGATAATCTTATCCCTGGCCACAATGAAGCCTATTTAAGCTGAAAGGATTTTTTTTTTTTTTAACTTGGGATTTTCGAGAACGTTAATTTGTTTCATCATTCAAACATAGTACATACGACACAAAATTTTAATAGTAGTTTTTCAACACACTACATAATCTGTAGGGAAGTTGGTGATGATAAAAATCAAATACAAACCCATAAATAAAAAGATTTGTTAATCTGATTGGCGAACACTGTCACCTCTACGGTATGTTGACATAGAGTCAACTTCTTGCGTGGAAATATTAACTTAGAGTCGCGTCTAGACTTGAGAACATATTTCTGAAAACTGTTCCATGTTGCTTCCGAACAGCCTACAAACTGCTCGTAAATTGTTAACAAACAGTTTTGAGAATACTCCCAGTGTGTTTCCGAAACACTAGAAACATATTTTACAAACCCAGTTTGTACAGTGTTGTGTGAAACTTTTTCACAGTCGCCTGTCAAACTGTGAAACCGAACAATATTTTACTTCAGCGAGTTCTCCCAAACATAACATGAAAACTCTTCTAGATTATTGTGATTTTAAGAATGTTTGTACATACAGTATTGCAGAAGGGAAGCTTTGCCACTTTAAACTATATAAGAAGTGAAATTTTGTTTCTAACATATGTATTTCCGCTAATATACTACAGACACTTCCGTATTCAAGGAAAAATACAGTCGTATAAGTTCCTCGATGAATTGTAAGCTTTTTCTACACAAAGTACATGGATAAATGTCATGATGCATTATACGAAGACAAAATTTATAGTTTTCTTGGGACGTGTGCTATGAAGTAGGTAGATTTATAGTTATCTGTGAGGGCAAAGAAAAATATATTTTTTTACACTTTAAACGTTCGCTCCTTATTTTTCAAAATGCCACCAATTAAGGGCTTAATCACCTAAGAATTTTCAACATTTTATATGTCACACACACACACACACACACACACACACACACACATATATATATATATATATATATATATATATATATATATATATATATATATATATATATATATATATATCACACACACACATACACATCATGATCGATCGCAAACCTGGGGCGTCAAGGAGCTTCAATAATCGCATTTCGCAAAACGGAGCTGACAGCTGTCTGGTGGTTCGTAGCAGGAAGGTATTACAAAATGATTGGCAGCGATCTGTTAATACAGATATGATAAATGGATATTAGAGTCAGACGTGACTGTCAGAATAGCATATGCGCAATGCGCAGCTTTCATATTTGCCACCGTATCTATAGACTATTCACGGTCAAGTGAGCACTTTTGAAAGCCCTCTCATTTGGAATGACAGCCATTAAATATACCTTACTTTAGACTAAGACAACTTCCAAGTGCGGTGGAATATACACACTGTATTTATTACTTATATGGCAAATTTTATTATGAAACGGTGTTTAAACGATATAAAAATTCCTGAAAGGGAATAGTAACTAAGACGCCATATTACTAACCAACCAAAGTGTGTTATAGGCTGTTCACGGTAAACTGAGCACTTTGAATTGGCCTATATGGGATCTGCTTGATGCACATTGTGTATTAATTTGCCATATGTTAGATTAACAATGTCGTGGGCCTCACAACTTTATTCACTTTAAGTCGCGTAACGTTCTCTATCTCGTTTTCCAGATGAATCATCTCAAGAAGTTAGTACCTGCTACTCACAATAACCCTTTGTAATACACAACAAATTCGGACAATCTTTTCAATTTTTACCACTTTTTATCTGGATATAGCGAAATATATTTCCATGTAGGAGTGATTTAGATAACTTAGTATTTGGGGGGAGCGGGGGTGGAAAAGCAGCGGCAATACAAGGCAGAATTCTATAACTAAGATTTATTTAAATGTATTTTAAGTTTGAGTTTCCGCGGCACGATTTTTAACAAAAGTTTTAAAGACGACTGGCTGGACGTATAATACTGTTACAATTTCTCTCTCTAGAAATTAAATGGGCTATACCAAGTTCGTTAAGGGATAGAGGTCTTAATCAAATAAAATAATTAATTATAATTTCCTTATTTTATTTACAAAACTACAACAAAAATTCTCTAAACTCAAATTATCACAATAAATTGAAATCACTTACTGTTCACAATTAACACCAATTAATAAAACTTATAATTACGACAAAGAAATCAATGAGATCAAATAATTAAATATCAGTCCCAATAGACAGTGTATCAACCTATTCAATTATTATATAATTTATGTGTCCATATTCGACAGTTCGAATATTTACAATAAAATCAGTATTACACTTCCATTCTGTCCCACCTCAGTTCAGTCCATGTCCCGCCAGTCGCAATTATCTAGAGTCCTCCAAACGGCCTCACGGGCAGTAGGCTTCACTCGTCGGTTTCACACCCTCTCGTCCATTCAAGCCACGAACACCTCACTCGCCATTGTTCCGCAATCTCCAGTCGCAGTCCACACTTCACTTCACTCGCGCACACTCGGCCAGGCGGTCTCCATCAAAGACTGCCGGCCGCTGGGTTGCGGCAGTATATATATATATAGTGTCTTAGGCCGCCACCTAGAATCTTCCCCAACTCGCGTGATGTATGGCGGAGGGCTGAGGCGCCAGTCAGTCTCACCAGAACATTCTTGCGCCGTCGCTAAACGTATCGGAAACTCTAGCAGGCGAGAGGAGGTCTGTGACGCCAGCAAGTCTCGCCGCTGTCGGCATTCACGGGATTCCCAGAAGGAAGGCAGACAGTCACGAGCGCATCGTTCGAGGAAGTGGGGACGGCGAGGTTGGTCTCCGATTACGGCGCGCGGTAGCTGAGTCGGCGCCAGCTGCAGCACGTAACAATACTATTGTGTGTTCTGAACCACCAGGCAACAGCTGACTCCCTGGTAGGGATTGCCAACAACCACATCTTCATTAGACAAGTTTTCCGAAAAAAGCAC
Organism: Dryococelus australis; assembly: GCA_029891345.1. NCBI lineage: Eukaryota > Metazoa > Arthropoda > Insecta > Phasmatodea > Phasmatidae > Dryococelus > Dryococelus australis. The sequence continues at coordinate 4,187,457 of CM057001.1, forward strand.
ATGGTGAAGTAAGCCCGAAGCACTCCCCTGTTGAGGCCCTACGATCAAATTTTTCTTAAAATTACCATCAATTTTTATTGAATGATTTCACTGCATGCTATATGACGTCATATGAACGTCAGAATCGCGGCCATTTTCTCTTTCAATTTCTTGATTATCTTGCTTTTCTTCAAGATATTTGTTATGAACATGTTATCTATTTTTTCCAGAATGAAAAATTTCAATCGCCGAACACAGCTTTTTTGACAGTATTAATCGAAGTAATCTCATAATAATGTGTGAGTAGTTAGGAAACGGGCAACCTGGTGCAGGTAGCTCCTGGCGGGGGACGAGCCCACCGCCGTCTTGTTATCCTGCCCGAAACTTCCTGTACTATTGTTCCGATTAGACCTTGACCTTGAACTTTGGTGTTCGATCTCAAATTTGGTTTTCAAACTCAAATTTAGATTTGAAATCCCAGATTTAGTTTTCCGATTTCAAATTTGGCTTTCGATCCCAAGGTATTCGATTCCGAATTTGTATATCGGCCATATTGTCAGCCAGTACCGATTCCCTGCCGCGAGACTGTCAAAATTTATTTTTATCTTACTAGTCTTTGGGACAGCGGCCACCTTGGACGGCTACGCGAAGCTCTTTGTGACGGCGGCCATCTTGTTGACCAGTACCGATTCCCTGCTGCGAGATGGCGGCCATCAGTGGCTCCTGGTAGGGGACAAGGCAGCTATCTTGGATTTTGTCACAAGGGGCTATTGCAATGTAGTGTTCGATCCCAAATTTGGTTCTCGAACTCAAATTTGAATTTCCCAAACAAGGTATTCGATTATAAATTTGGATGTCGGCCATATTGTTAGCCAGTACCGATTCCTTGTTCTCGAAATTATGCGTTGCTCTCGAAAAATGCGTACCAGCGAAACTGTTTTCTCGAATGGTGGTCAGCTAGTATACGACTACGCGAGGCTCTCGAAATTGTCCTCATGCAAGGCGTTCAAAGGCTCCAGCAGCCATCATTACAGTACGAAGGTGGTAGTGAGGAGTCAGCAGCATGGAGTCAGCAGTGTGGAGTCAGTAGTGAGGAGTAAGTAGTGATGAAGCCATAGTGAGGAGTCACCAGTGAGGATTCACCTGTGAGGAGTCACCAGTGAGGCGTCAGCAGTGAGGAATTAGCAGTGAGGAGTCAGCAGTGAGGAGTCAGCAGTGAAGAGTCAGCAGTGATGAGTCACCAGTGAGGAGTAATCGGCGAGGAGTCAGTTGTGAGGTGTCAGCAGCAAGGAGTCAGTAGTTAGGAGTCTGCAGTGAGGAGTCAGCAGTGAGGAGTCGGCAGCGTGGAGTCAGCAGTGGGGAGGCAGCAGCGATGAGTCAGTAGTGAGGAGTAACCAGTGAGGAGTCACCAGGTAGGAGTCACCAGGGAGGAGGCACCAGTGTGTAGTACGCAGTGAGGTGTCACCAGTGAGAAGTCACCAGTTAGGTGTCAGCAGGGAGGAGTCAGCAGTGAGGAGTCAGCAGTGAGGAGTCAGCAGTGAGGAGTCAGTAGTGAAGAGTCAGCAGTGAAGAGTCAGAAGTGATGAGTCACCAGAGAGGAGTCACCAGTGAGGAGTCAGCAGTGAAGATTCACCTGTGAGGAGTCAGCAGTGAGGAGTTACCTGTGAGGAATCAGCAGTATGGAGTCAGCATTGAGGAGTCATTAGTGATGAGTCAGAAGTGAGGAGTCACCAGTGAGGAGTCATCAGTGAGGAGTCAGTAGTGAGGAGTCAGTGGAATCAGTATTGAGGAGTCAGTGGATTCAGCATTGTGTGGATTCAGTGTGTAGTTAGTGTAGAGTCAGCAGGTAGGTTTGCAAGGTCACGTATGACTACTTATAAGCATAGGTGGCTGTAATTTCCCAACTGTAGAGGATAAAAAAGCATTGTTATAAACATGTTCCAACTAATATATATTGCGCGAGCTTCGATCATAGTATGTTATGTTAGGCGAAAAGTAATTCCATTGAAAAAGTATGTGAGTTGTTAGGTGAGGGGTTAGTTAAGAGGTCACTCTGCTCTATCGTTCCAGAGCATGGGTCTCGCTATGCATACTGAGACTATGTTTTATCCTATGTACGATTTTAACTCACCAACAGTCGAGGGCTGCCATCTTGGACGTCATCGAGGTCTCGACATCTTGTATGTCGTCCAGGTCTCACAACACTGAGGGCCTCTCTTCAAGCACAGCAACGATGGGTCTCTCCAAGCCCCGCCTAGGCAAGGGGGGGGGGGGGGGTTGCTCTCCGATCACCTGTAAAAAGAGTAGACACTTCTGGTGTCGCACTCAGACTTGCCGTTCACAGTATCATGTGAACGGCTTCTGGACTTGTGACCAGCAATTCAATGTTGCAACATCACCACCAACAATCTGTTATTTTTTTTAACATCAGAGTTAAAACGGTGGTGATGTCAGAACATCTAAAAGGTGCCTTCCGACGCCGTAAGAGAAAAGATAACCGAAAGCTAAAAAAAACAAGAAATGAGGATGAGGAGGATAGGTAGAGGAAGAGAGAAAGGGTTAAAGCGCATTATGTGTAATAAGAAAAGCAGCTTCGATATAAACAACCAGACACTGCAATGTTACGTGATACATATACTAGTTTCCACATTCACCCTCCGCAAAAGGATAAGCGTTGTGCTCCCCAGGGAGGATGAAAAAACACAGTTCCCCTGGTCGGAGACGCAACTCAAATCCCCACACAAATTGTAAATAGTAGAAAGAGAGATGTTGGTAATGTGACGTTGAATAGCAGTTAATGTGATGTAGAGAGAGGGTGTGCATGCCGAAGAGTGAATGTGAAATAGTACATGTAACACGAGTACTAGTAACTTACCCTGAGCAAGATCTCTCTTGCAGTAGGCGCTGCTAGGTTACTAGTTGTCATCTTCAAAAAAATTTGCTGCAGCACTCGTGATAGCAATATTATACAACTATTATATGTCCTCGAGAGTGCCATCTAACGCAAAAACATGCACCAGGACACTGGTCGTACACCTGCGCGGGATTAGGACTGCTTCCCACATGTTCTCCAGCAAACGATCAGCCAGCATACGTGACAGGGCAGATCAGACCCCCTGTACGTGCTCCGGTATGCCAGAACCAAGCAACAAAAAGTATACCGGACACGTTGAAGATGACTCTCGTGCGGTATACCGGGGGAGAATGATCCGAAGTGGGGGAACCAGAGTGTGGGAAAAAAAAAAGTCATAGGCATGGAGCCATAGCGTACAACTGGCCAGCATGCCTGACCAGCTGGCGACACACTTGACAAGAATATTGTACAATTCTTGTATGTACTCGAGCGTGCCATCCAGGCAAGCCAACACACCTGATGGGATTGATACGACTCCTACATACGCTACAGTGTGTTGGAACTGGAGCAGGAGAACGCCAGCATACCTGGCAGGATTCATTTTCAGGTCCTGCTAGAAGCTCCAGCATGCTGGGAGTAAATCTATACACACACAGGGAATATTCGTTGCGGGGCGAGGAACTGCATCTACTCCGCATCCCGACCTGGTTGCTCTCCCGGGGACAGACACATATATGATGCTATGTGCCTGCCCAAAAGTGTGTGTGTATCTAGACTTACTTATCCACGCAGCCGTAGGGGACGGTACTGATGCCATCCTCAAGGATCCGCCGTTTGTTGCCCATCCATGACAGAGTTACCTTGATGCTGCATTCACTGTAGACATCGTGATGGTGCGACCTAATGCTCTTGACCTGCGCCCTCATGAGTTGGCGGAGGGGCGGGTCCAGTACACCTCAAACTGTGAGCACACAGGTTACTTTTGCGAGTAAACTGACGTCCGCAGGTCCCACACTCCAGTGACTTGGCGTTTGGATTTGCCCAATGACTACGCTCATGGCGTCTGGCATGACTGGCATGCTTGAAAGTTTTGTCACAGAAAATGCAATGCATCGATGCTGCTTGCTTAATCAGCCCAGTGCACGTACCATGATGTATGTCAATCTTGTCGATGCGGGCAAACGTCTTCCTGCACAGTTCGCATACATACTGCACTTCCCTGAAAGGACTGAAGGCATAGTTCCGTTCCTGGCGAAGACCGTTCGTGCTTCTGCAGTAGTACATGAGATGAGGCAGAAGAGTCAGGTGACGAAGAAGCAAAACGGAATGATGGTCTGGATGAAGCCATCTTGAAAATAAAAACAGTTTAATAAACAGCTGCGATCTTCTTCATGTCTGGGTCAGAAACGATCTTCTTCACGCCTAGGTTGGGTCTCTGAGCACACGGCTGGGGTGAAGGTCCTATGGGAAAATTGGTAGGCCTAAGTATACTGCGAGAGGGGGGGGGATGGTAAAACAAATCTAACATCTATATAGTCAGTGTTTTTGCTAGAGTACGATATCATTCACTACCCTACCTCACAACCAACGAGGGAACAGTCATCTGGTAATATTAACTTTCCACTATACACATATGTGGGAAGGAAACATCGGTAGATGTGTCTCGGTACTGGTCTAGCCGTGACCCATGCTCTAGCCACTGCGACCCCACTTGTGTGTGCTCTAGCCACTGCGACCCCAATTGTGTGTGCTCTAGACACTGCGACCCCACTTGTGTGTGCTCTAGCCACTGCCTACCCACTTGTATGTGCTATAGCCACTGCGACCCCACTTGTATGTGCTCTAGCCACTGCGACCCCACTTGTGTGTGCTCTAGCCACTGCGTCCCCACTTGTGTGTGCTCTAGCCACTGCGTCCCCACTTGTGTGTGCTCTAACCACTGCGACCCCACTTGTGTGTGCTCTAGCCACTGCCTACCCACTTGTATGTGCTATAGCCACTGCGACCCCACTTGTGTGTGCTCTAGCCACTGCGACCCCACTTGTGTGTGCTCTAGCCACTGCGACCCCAATTGTGTGTGCTCTAGACACTGCGACCCCACTTGTATGTGCTCTAGCCACTGCGTCCCCACTTGTGTGTGCTCTAGCCACTGCGACCCCACTTGTGTGTGCTCTAGCCACTGCGACCCCACTTGTGTGTGCTCTAGCCACTGCCTACCCACTTGTATGTGCTATAGCCACTGCGACCCCACTTGTATGTGATCTAGCCACTGCGACCCAACTTGTGTGTGCTCTAGCCACTGCGACCCCACTTGTGTGTGCTCTAGACACTGCGACCCCACTTGTGTGTGCTCTAGCCACTGCCTACCCACTTGTATGTGCTATAGCAACTGCGACCCCACTTGTATGTGCTCTAGCCACTGCGACCCCACTTGTGTGTGCTCTAGCCACTGCGACCCCACTTGTGTGTGCTCTAGCCACTGCCTACCCACTTGTATGTACTATAGCCACTGCGACCCCACTTGTGTGTGCTCTAGCCACTGCGTCCCCACTTGTGTGTGCTCTAGCCACTGCCTACCCACTTGTATGTGCTATAGCCACTGCGAACCCACTTGTGTGTGCTCTAGCCACTGCGACCCCACTTGTGTGTGCTCTAGCCACTGCCTACCCACTTGTATGTGCTATAGCCACTGCGACCCCACTTGTGTGTGCTCTAGCCACTGCGACCCCACTTGTGTGTGCTCTAGCCACTGCCTACCCACTTGTATGTGCTATAGCCACTGCGACCCCACTTGTGTGTGCTCTAGCCACTGCGACCCGACTTGTGTGTGCTCTAGCCACTGCGACCCCACTTGTGTGTGCTCTAGCCACTGCCTACCCACTTGTATGTGCTATAGCCACTGCGACCCCACTTGTATGTGCTCTAGCCACTGTGACCTCACTTGTGTGTGCTCTAGCCACAGCGACCCCACTTGTGTGTGCTCTAGCCACTGCCTACCCACTTGTATGTGCTCTAGCCACTGCTACCTCACTTGTATGTGCTCTAGCCACTGTGACCTCACTTGTGTGTGCTCTAGCCACTGCGTCCCCACTTGTGTGTGCTCTAGCCACTGCGACCCCACTTGTATGTGTTCTAGCCACTGCAACTTCACATTTCATTTAATATATAATTCTAGCCATCACATTACCGCGACCCCAGATACATGACCATTACATTCACTATTGTAGTAATTTTTAAAATAATAGTTATGTTGAATAATTGTGTGTGCTCTAGCCACTGATCGACCATGGCCCCCACATACATATAGCTAGCAAGTACATACTATTATAGAAAAAAAAAATTAGAAATATTAATTTTTGTTAGATTACTCTAGCCACTGAAGACCATGGCATCGCATGTAGAAATTAATGTATCCTGCTTGATATACGCTGTTCACGGTAAAATTACCAATTTGTGCTTAAGATCTTCTTGTATTCTTCAACCTTATATAAAAATAATACTGATGTGGGCCTCACGCGTCGGTACTGTGAAATTATTAAGAAAATAAATACTTTACAAATCTGGCCATTTTTTAACTTTGGTGCATTAAAAAAAAACAGAAAGCGAAAATGATTACCTAACACGTTTTTGTTAAGGCATGGAACTACTTCCATCCATCGATACTGGTCGAATCTCACTCAGTGCTTTCATTACAAATATATGTATGCAGGGGTTGTGACTTTTTCTAGAAAGTGCTCACCTTTTCGTGAACAGCATTTACCGCGAGAGCTCTGCAGGTTACAAAACCGTTCCTGTCTACTTCATGTACAAGGTCGAGGAAAAAAACTCTTGCAGAGTTTTATTCGAAAAGTCGGCAAGATATCCCTAGCGTCCCAGACGCAATGTTCCATTCATGCTATTATAGCGAGAGCAGGATTGCTATGTCAACAATACCGATGCATGATGATGAGGTCGATTGTAAAGTTAATTTAAAAGCTGGAATAATACAGCACGTGCATACAAGTAGATCTTAAGCACATATTGCTCCTTTAACAGCGAACACATGTAGTGTACAACTCAGCGAAACCTGAAGAGATTTGGGCGGCGAGGTCTTGAGAGGGTGAGTATAGAGAATGAATGGGTGGGAGATCCCCGAGAAAACCCACCAATCTGCACCATCGTCTGGCGAAAAAAAAATCCGGGAGCGACTCCACAGGGAATCGAACCTGTTAGCATAGGGAGGAGGCGAGTAGTCTAACCACTGCTAAAAGTTGTGTTGTAACGAGGCTTGAAAAAAGGGAAGTGTGGTCCAAGCTGAGCGCTAGGCATACAGTACACACACCTGCTAAATTATCAACACGCGTGCTAGACGCTCAAATGATACTAGTGTAACAATTAAAGGCTGTTCACGATAAAGTGAGCACTCTAGAAATAAACCTTAGAAAAACGTCACTGACCTTGCATCCATGTATTTTAACGAACGCACTGAGTGACATTCGCCCAGTAAAGTGGTAACGATGGATAGAAAGTAGTTCCATATTTAACGTCGAATAAAAAGTGTTTGGTAACCATTTTTAATAACTTAAAAAAATTATTTATTTTGCTTTCTGTCTTTTTTTAATGCATCTAAGTGTAAAAATCAGCAGATTTATAAAGTATTTAATTCCTTAATAATTTCACAGATTCATTTGACCGACGCATGAATAAAGTTATGAAGTCCCATGGCAATGTTAATTTACATAGGGAGGAGGAATACACAACGGTTTACAACTATATCTTAAGCAGGGCTTTCAATAATGCTCAATTTACCGTGAACTGCCTATAATATATTTCAGCATGGGAGCGCCTAATGTACAGTATTCGTTGAAACTAAGATCGTGGTCGTATTGTCTAAAGAATATACGCGTCACAACATGCAAATCGATCGCGGGTAAAAATGATCACTGTTGAAAGAACATTCTTCTCATTTGAAATAGTAGTCAATATATATTTTATTTAACTTTCAGACGTTAACTTCCGAGTGCGCACATTGTGTATATTATGTACAGAGCAATAATGATGTTTTTAAAATATGGCTAAAAGGTTTAGACACAACATACGTATGACGTAACCATGCTCTTAACATTGTCGTCTTGAGAGCCGACGAGGAGTGAAGTGAGGTGAAGATGGAGCGACGCCGGAATGAAAGGGTAGTAGATCCCCGCCGACCAGCGGTACGATTCCCAATGTGAAAATCTGAGAGCGATCCTGCCGGCAATCGAACTCGGCTCGTCTAAGTGGGAAGGCGAGTAGTCTAACCACTACAGCACCGCAGTGCCACATCGAAAGAAAAGCCACACCACTTCATTTGTGCATACTCAGAAGTCGGTACCTCAAAAAGAGTTTGCAATTAGCGAATTTTTACAATCACTTGCATCATTTCCCCGTAATTTTTCCAAATATTTTTTCTGGGGGAAGAACTAATATACTGTTATCACCAGTAATAACTTAAATCTTAAACTACTTCTATTATTGACGTAATGAGCAGTACGAGTTATTGCATTGTCAATTGTTTCCCCCAACAATTAGGATCTTGTTTGTACAAAGCCATCAGATATGTGTCATTAGCTGTTCACGGCAAGAAATGATCGTTACCTGTTCACGGCAAGAAATGATCGTTACCTGTTCACGGCAAGAAATGATCGTTACCTGTTCACGGCAAGAAATGATCGTTACCTGTTCACGGCAAGAAATGATCGTTACCTTACTGCAGAAGACTATTGTTCGGCCGCTATGGCTGTTTTCGTATCCAAGCTATTAGCTTCATTTGAACGAACCCATTCACACTTACATCACACTTTTCTAAGGCCCTGCTAAAGTTATAATTCTAGGATATTCCTCCGCCTCGTGCACGAAGTCTAGAAAAATTACACCCAAGGACAACACACTCAGGTGCAATGATATGTTTGCATGAGAACTAGTCGCTACCAACAAACACGTTTGCTCACGGTTTGTATTATAAATAAACAAAATACGACTTATAACTAAAAACTTTTAATTTTAACATACTTTCTTGTTAACGGATGTATACAATGCTTGTGATACATGTCATATATAGGAAATAACTAAACACGTCATGCAAAGGTTTAATTTTTAAAAAGTGTGAAGAAACTGCGAATAGACTATAACCAACTGATATTCCAGCCAATAGGGAACCCTTCGCAGCATGTAGTAGCCAGGGTCCGTCCCCAGAGACCCGCGCAGCCAATCAGAGTATGGGCTATAAAGGAACCTGCCACACTACTTCGTGTCTGTATACGTATCTATTCTAAACGTTCTAACAACTTCAAAATAAAGTGAGTTGACCATTATACAGAAAGAGAAACGCTGCAGTGTTTCGGAAATAAATATTTCCATCGACTACGATCTATGTTTCTACCAAAATGTTGGAGTGCCTTTTTCGAATTTGGTAAATGTGGCAAACGTTAATGTCGGATAGTGGAATTTTTTTTCGTCGGGAATTTACCACCCCCCTTCGCATTCTTTCACCCACTGCATCATGGCGTTTTTCGTATTGCTGCAGGAGACATACCACACACAACACCCGCTATGATATAGGTTGTTCACGTTTAATGTGAACACATTTGAAAGAAGTCTCTCATTTGAAATATATTTTAGCTTTAGGCGTTAACTTCCGAATGTGCACATTGTGTATATTACATCCCCCCCCCCCCTTCGCTTTCTTTCGACACTGTATCTTGGTGTTTTTAGTATTGTGAAATGCATGAGACATACAACACAACAACCACTATGGTATAGGCTATTCACGGTAAAGTCAATGCTTTTTGAAAGAAGTCTCTCATTTGGAGTAATAATAGCCAATAAATATATTTTATTTAGGCGTTAACTTCCAAGTACAGTATAATATATGTACACATTGCATATATTACATACAGAACAATAATTGAAAGAAAGTGCTCACTTTACTGTGAACAGTCTAATGTTTTGCTGAAGACGAGACTTACACTAACCGTGACAGCGGAGAACCTCTGTAAATACTTCATTGGACATCGCGAAGCGCTGTACGAATGATACATTCGCATTGCTAGATGATTGATATATTAAATACACACACACATATTATATATATATATATATATAATATATATATAACATATTTCTAAAAGACAGTTGCAGTTCGCCGAACGCTAACCTCAAAAACATAGAACGTAGAATGGTACAGTTGAAGGATGCTGAAGGGAGCGTGTAGACACTGGGACGATCTGCTAGATCTTGTCTGGAGCACTGTCATATCACAAGTGATGTGAAGGAGTACAGTGGGGCTATATATACTGACCTATCGGGGGACATCAGCACGTTTCTCCAGCGATTGTCCCTCAGCTGTTATGTCATGCGTTGGAGTACGTGTATGACTTACGCAGTACTAGCGGAGTATGTGTTTCGCCCACTGACAGCCATTCTAGATAAATGTCACAGTGTGTTCGCCGAGAATAACAAGTACACTGTACGTGTATGACTTAGAATACTTGCGTTGTGTGTGCCCATTCGTGTATGTACCGATACTAGCAAGGCACGGCCACATCTGTTTTTTGGCGCCGGACGTTGAATCATGTCGGATGGTCAGTATAACTACATATCCGATGTACATATGACACAGTTTTTATGAACTGCTAGTAAGTAGGTCAACGTGTGTTGGCGCTTTCACTTTTGCTGGTTATGAGATGTTAACTGCGAACGCTGTATGACCAGTGTACTTGCAAGTACATTTTGTTCCTGGCGCCGGCCTGACGGGTGTCGACAATTCCGCAAGCTGCGTGATACACATGTGTACTTCTGGCGCCGGCCTAACGGGTGTCAACTCCGCAAGCTGCGTGTACACATGCGCACTTCTGGCGCCGGTCTGACGGGTGTCAACAACTCCGCAAGCTGCGTGCTACACATGCGTACTTCTGGTGCCGGTCTGTTGCAGTTACACGAGAGTTGTTTGTGTCTCGACTTTGGTGTATGACTTCTAGTACGTGACGACAACGCTTCGGTGGCCGCCATCCATTTCTGAATAATAAAACTTTCACTTGTATGTCACCAGTTCGGTTGTGCATCCTAATCGTAAGAATGTAAAACTGCATGAGTACATGTTTTAAGAAAGTCACATCGGCTTCTTTTCCGAAACGCTCCTGCCAAAGTTCTACTTCCACCACCTATGTCTCATACAATGTGACGATTCTGTATGTTCCCAGAACTATTCGATACCAACATACACACACACGCTGTCTTTATTAACATTACATATAAATGAACTAACATGCACACACTGATCAGACGCCTGAAACAATTCTGGGATATTTTTATTACAAACTCAGAGGGTGTAGCGGGGAAAAACAGAATGTGGTCGGATAAGAGGAAGAATTAACACAACAGTCTTAGACCTGTATTCCATAACGTTCAGTTTGACATTACATAGGTGCTACAATCTCGGGCGATTGACAAGTCATGACTAAGCCTTAACTCGTGGGACGTATTTCTGAACGTGTTTTATCTATGTCCTGAGATGGTATCGAATGTATCGCGGTTTATTATTCGCCGCCTAGTGCGAGGCTATAAACAAATGAAAACGACACTGTGAAGTGTTCATTTACAATAGCTTTTGCAATATTTAATACCTTCACGGTTTAATTATTACGTTATCTGCAGTGCTGGCAGTTATTATATACTTGAAAAAGCTATGGTAGAGTAAGGAAAAAATGAATATTATTGTCTGACGTGATATACTTATTTCGTTCTTTATTGCGTGGCAACTGGCTTTGTGTTGTGATGTGGGAATTTTAAATCGTGCACACAAAGTAAGGCTGAATAAATATTATATATATATATATCGGTTTGGGGGTGTCATATTGTATATCGAGTGTTCGCCATGCTATAGGCTCCGGCAAAATGATATGCGTTCTGCGTAGGGTTCGTTTGCGTCAAGGATAACGCACCAACATCGGAGCCCTAAGATTAAGGCTTCGGCCGTGGCTTTACTAAGGACGGACTTATCTGGCATTATAACATTCTGGAATACTGATAAGGCCTGGGTATGAATTGAGCTGCACCAAAACCCTTATAAAAACGTTCTGGAATAAAGGCCTCAGGTAAAACAGGCACGCATCGACACTCAAGCATTGCAAGAGGTAGGCTGGTAGGCATTTTGTTATCTATTGTAATACAAGGCCTGGTGCACGAGCCAGTACGCCAACCGCTGTACATGAACCACTATGGAAGATTTATATTACACTGCAGCAGTTCGTGTGCTGTATACCTGGGGAACTGGAGAGGGGGATAAAAAAAAAAATCGTATTTGAACATCTGCTACAAGTCACCAGAGTATATGCTATTTTTAATTGTGACGAAAATTATCAACCGTTTACAACATATAGCTTTTTCTTTATGCACCAAGTTATTATTCGTATGTAATATTTTATGGTAGAGATTTCCAAAACATGCTCAAATATATATCAACTTTATCATGAGTGCTGTCACTTTACCACTGTACTACCAGTTCTCATAACAACTTGTCATTAAATACAGGTTACATACATATGCTTTTAAAATAATGTAGGGAGTGTTTTAAATATTTAGGATGGTTTTAACAGTTCTTAAAAGTTGCCATCGGCAATATTATTTATCTTTATCGAATTTTAAAAAGTGTTTCCACCTCACGAATGTATAATCAAGATGGAGGTATCCTTTTTGGTCTCTTCATCAACATGTTTCAAGTAGCTGTCATGGGAAGCGCCCTACGCTCTGAAACTGTGCTGTGATTGGTCAGGTACGAAAGCTGGTGTGGAACATCCCACGAAAAATAGGACGTACAATACCAGACATGTTATCCTTAAGCCGATATTACACGATACCTGCAGCCCTACTTGGTTATTTTACAAGCTTCTACAAGCCCTGGTGTACGAGCTGGTATACCAGCCGCTATATGAACCACCATGAAAGATTCATACTACACGACATCAACTTGCGTACTAGCATTGACACAATCAGTGGGTGCGCAGTTTGTGGTTTGTGGTTTGTAGGAAATATGAATTCCATTCGTAGAACTGCTACCAGTAGCATAGGCCTATGAAATAACTAGCTACCACATCTTACTTTTGCTACATTACTGACTTAAATAGATTGCTTGCTTACTAGTATAGTTTCAATCATGTTCTCGAATTCACTACAATACGAGTGCGTTATTTCTGGTTTTGGCGGAAATTACTGACCGGTTGCAAAATGTAGTTTTTTCTTTATGTGCCGGGATGTCATCCGTATGTAAAATTTAACGATACAAATTTTGGGCTTGACAGAGTTTCGAATTCACGCCCAAAAGTTACATCTTACTACCAGTTCACACATGAGATGTTGAATTTATATGCTATACATACGTTAAACACTTTGAATTTATTATTTCAATAGGGTAGGTAATATTTTAAGTATTTTTAGCGGTGTTAAACAATAATAACATTTGTCATAGCCAATATTATTCGATGTTGTCGTATTTGAAAGAGTTTCAACCTCACGGATGTATATTCAAAATATAGGCGTCCTTTTCGGTTTCTTCATCAACTCGTTTCAAGTAGCAGCCACGGGGAGCACCCTACGTTCTGAAACTGCTATGTGATTGGCCAGGTACGAAACCTGGTGTGAAACCTGCCACGAAGAAATAGGACGTGTATAATTACCAAACCTGGTACGAAATATGGCCGCACAAGGTGGGAAATGCTATGACGGGAGCCACACTAGCCCGTATACCGGCCCCTATGGCGGACCTTGCACAAGCATTTACGGAATCTGGTGATACGGGTGTCTCAAATTTGTCATTCGCCTCCCCCCCCCCCCCTCCTTCCAGAAGTTCGTTCTTGTTGTCGGGCACATCAAATTGGATGGAAAATAAATAGAATATTACTGGAAATATGTCCTCAAATTTACCGTATTTTTTCCGTTTGCTCGTAAGTAATGAGTTAAAAGTACCCTATTTGGACATGACGATTTTCGCACACATTTATGTTTTTTTGAAATTGATAGTAAAATATTTCTGGATGAGTATTGACTTGAGAATTTCTTCTGTCCCGTTGGACAGGTTTCTGCATGGTCTAAATTTTCAAAACTACGTTACGATGTCATTGCTTCACTTACTTCCCTCTTGGTGTAAATTGGTGGCATCTGGGTGAATTCTGCATGGAATCCACGAGGAACGGAGATTGGAAATCAGGTAGAAGCGACACCGGCATGTTGGCAATCCAACACGCGACCCAAAATCGCTGAGACAAGCTGCGTAGAGGTGGTATCTGGCTGTCCTGATGAGTGCGGACTGAATGCTGAGAACTGCTGCGACGTGAGGGTAACTGGTGCATGCGCGGTGCCAATCTAACTGGGTCCGTTCTGCGTCGACACATCGAGGAAACTGAGCATACCCCAGCTGCTCTGAAGGTCGGCGGGATGCAGGAAGCCAAGGCGTTCGCGACTCGCTACGCGCCTGTGAGTTTTCAACTATTGGAGTATACCCCATCCTCATGACGTTTTCTGTGATGGAACCTGGGAATGGACGCCCATTCAAGAGCCTGACAGCGATTGGTTGAACATCTGAGGTTGTAAAATTGTGTAATTTTGTATAATAGATGGCCGTGGACAGCCAGTTAAGAGAGATGGCGGTTCCACAAGAATCAGACTGGACCTTCAAAAGTTAAGTTCATGAACATGCTATTCGTTATACCCGCCTGGCAATGTGGCTTTGTTAGGGCTCTGGACTTTGAATTTCTCTGATGAAAGCATGTTTCTAAAAGAAATGATGGCAAATTTTTCAAGGTATTTTTGATGGCATTTAGCAAGATAAATGATGCCAATTCATTTGTTTTATCGAAATTGTCAGGGAACGTCTCGTAATGGTAAAAGAGATTTTTAAAAAGGAGTTTGTTGTAACATTCACTTTTAAGATGAATTTGAAAATGGCCGTTTACACTTTGCGGCTATTGCCGAATAATGAGATTGCCATTTTTAATTGTATTTTGTAATTAAATGAATGTTAATTTTAGTGCATTATGGCCCAATTGTAAATGAATACTATTGTATATTCACTGTTGTGTAGATAAATCCGCATTTTGGGTGAGGATAAATCAAAGCTAACTTGAAATTTTAACACTGTCTAATCTGGGCATATTACCGATAGATTTCGGAGATAATTTTTGCTCATCACCCGTTAGTACAAATTTCTGATTGGATTAGTGAACAAGGTATATTCCTGTATATATGTTAACTTATAGATCGTTGCCTATAAATTTATCAGTACAATTTATCTTTGTATTAATAAATCCACACTGGAAGTTTTTATGGGAAATGTATGGGTTTCAGTGTTACGCCAACATCACTTTGTTATTATAACCTATAATAGGTATACCTATGAAACATAGCTTTGTTTGTGGACCTGTTTTTCATTGACAAAAATACTCGTTTTAAAATGTTGTTCTAATTTATGCAAAATTACCATGCCAAATGGAATTGCATTATGTTTACATGGCAATATATAAATTGGTAATCTTTAGTGCTTGTTCTCTTAAATGTTTACAAATTATTTCAACCTGGAAGTGAACACGAATTATAACATGCTTTTTTTTTTTTTTTTTCTAGTCTCTGCCATTTGCAATCTAGGAGAAAATTGCATGGTATGAGGTCTTTAGTTTCCATCTATTTCGAGTGTTCAGTAAAAAAAAAAAACCAGAACACCAATTTATGAATACATTGCCAAAAACAGTCTATGTTGACACCATTATTTTGAAACTTATACCACAGTGGAGTTTTGAATTTTTCCTGCATTTTTTACTGACTCTCAGCCACAATTCACCCTTTCAACAGCAGTTTTTAGCTTTGCTTTATATCGGTGCCAATTTTGGGGTTTCTCTTGCACCACTCACTCTAGGGCAACACAAGGGCTTTGTATAGCCGCCTTGTTGCGCCCTCTGCTTATAGAGGGCGCACCACTGGTATCGTGTAATATCACCTTCAGAAGGCTGCAAATGTAATGACACGTCCCATGCTAACCACTACACCGACCGCTATGACGGGCCTTGTACAGAAACTGGTATCGTGTGTAATATGATCTGGTTGAACGACGGCGCGAGGCAAGAACCGATTAGTACACAATATTTACTTTCACTAGCTGGTCTCTGCCCTTACACAGTCATTCGAGGAAGCAGTTCATACAGCACTTGTGTCCCTATATATATATATATATATATATATATATATATATATATATATATATATATATATATATATATTCTCTCTCTCTCTCTCTTCTCTCTCTCTATATATACTGAGAATGAGTTACTTTCCCTTGGGGCGCACACAAGGTCAACCATTGTGTGAGAACCATACGCTCTCCAACACTTGCGATATTTAATATAAAACTTCCGTTTTGACAATACTTTTCAGAGGTATAACTAAACAGGTCGGGGTAATTTTTCAAACAAAATGTCTAATACACTATATGAAAGCACAACTATTGGGGTAAATACACACACCTGGTATGTAAGGACCCTGATCAACGCATACTGCCATTATTTGTGTTTCATATATAGTATTTAAAAAACTTTCCTTTTGATGGGAAAAACAAGATACTTTTCAGAGAAAAAAAAAACATTAACGATACATGTCATATATTTAGGGAATAACTAAACACACATCCAGTAATGTTTTTCAAAATAAAAGTGTGCAGCAACAACGCATATACTATAAATGAAAAAAAAACTGTTTTAGATAACTGGAATACTTCTGGTCTATACATACACATGGTGATTAAGGTGACAGTGGCTGATCTATTCTCTAGAATACTACAGTTATACATCCACGCTATTCCTACGTCTCGTGCAAACTAAGCCTACCAAAGGGCAACGTATCGACATTCCACTCAGTTACATGAGAACTATGTACTATAATTTCTCTCTGTCATTATTCACACACACACACACACACACACACACACACACACACACACACACACACACACATATATATATATATATATATATATATATATATATATATATATATATATAAATGAACTGCTGACTCCTCAATATTGACTCCTCACTATTTACTCCTCACTACTGACTCCTCACTGCTGACTCCTCACTACTGACTCCACTAACTCTTCACTACTGACTCCAATGACTCATCACTACTGACTCCCCTGACTCCTCACTTCTGACTCCACTGACTCCTCACTACTAACTCCACTGACTCCTCACTACTGACTCCTCGCTACTACTCCTCGTTACTAACTCCTCACAGCTGACTCCACTTACTCCTCACTACTAACTCCCCTGACTCCTCACTGCTGACTCCTCACTACTGACTCCACTAACTCTTCACTACTGACTCCAATGACTCATCACTACTGACTCCCCTGACTCCTCACTTCTGACTCCACTGACTCCTCACTACTAACTCCACTGACTCCTCACTACTGACTCCTCGCTACTACTCCTCGTTACTAACTCCTCACTACTGACTCCACTAACTCTTCACTACTGACTCCAATGACTCCTCACTACTGACTCCTCGCTACTACTCCTCGTTACTAACTTCTCACAGCTGACTCCACTTACTCCTCACTACTAACTCCCCTGACTCCTCACTGGTGGCTCCTCACTACTGACGCCACTAACTCCTCACTTCTGACTCCAATGACTCATCGCTACTGACTCCTCACTGCTGACTCCTCACTACTGACTCCACTAACTATTCACTACTGACTCCAATGACTCATCACTACTGACTCCTCTGACTCCTCACTTCTGACTCCACTGACTCCTCACTACTGACTCCTCGTTACTGACTCCTCACTTCTGACTCCCCTGACTCCTCACTACTGACTCCTCGTTACTGACTCCTCACTTCTGACTCCCCTGACTCCTCACTACTGACTCCTCGCTACTACTCCTCGTTACTAACTCCTCACAGCTGACTCCACTTACTCCTCACTACTGACTCCTCGCTACTACGCCTCGCTACTAACTCCTCACTGCTGACTACACTGTCTCCTCACTGCTGATTCCTCACTACTGACTCTTCACTACTGACTCCTCACTACTGATGCCACACTGCTGACTCCTCACTACCACCTTCGTACTGTACCGATGTTAGTTTGACAACTGTGTGTGTATTTCTGCGGTCTCTTGTTCTTATACCTCCATTCCACCAATCGAAGACGGTTGTCGTGCGTGATGCCTATGTTATGAAGTTGACAACTATATCTTGAATGGTCGGAAATTGCATCGAAATATTCTTATAAGTAGACTTAGGTCATACTTGATCCTGCGTTTCTTATCGTTGTTGGAGGTGATACCTATGGTGATGCCTATGTTATGAATATGGTAATTCTATGTCAAACTGTTTGCAATTACAGCCAAATATGCTTATAGGGTCTATTTGGCCCTTCTACCCTTCTCGTTGTCGTAGGCGATGCTTATGTTATGAATATAGTAGTTGTATCTCAAATGTTTCGGAAAATTTTAGTAAACTTTATCGGGAGAGAGATTTAGAAATGGGGCTATGAACTCGGACATTCTTCAGGCATGCTGGTATGACTGGCAGGGTGACAACTGGACTTAGTAGTTGCTTTGCTGCAGAATGATTTCCAAGGTGGCGGACCGGAATGACAGAGCAGGAAGTTCTGCATTGGCCACCATTTTGATAGACAGTGTATTGGACATCATTTTTTATATTGGTTGCCATTTTGCTTGACAGTGCATTCAGATCAGTGTTGGGCTGGGGATACAAAGTAACACTGCCCCTCCCTCCTCCATTTATTTTTTAAATTCGGATCTGACATAATATTACATGACCTGAGTGAGCATCGAAGTTGGTATTCCCAAAAATAACATTAGATTTACTACCCCCACCAACTATACAACTCAGATATTACTTTTTTTTTTTAATTCGAAAATATTACATGACCTGACCGAGAATCGAACCCGGGTGCACCAGAAGTTTATATGACAAAACTAAATAATTGCTTTCGTTAATCTATAAATAACTAATTACACTCGTTGGTTACGTCATTAGCCGATTACGTCATTCATTTCCACCACCACTCTGGACATGTAACTGTTTACAGCAGTGAATGCGTTAATGTCAGTTGAGCGAGGGATTTCGTGGCTGTAAGACATCAGTCGGAGAGCTGCTCTTGTAAGTGATTGCACGTTTTTTTTATTTTAACTATTAAGTGAGTCGTCCGGGAATCGAACCCGGTATTTCTAAAATTAACCTAAATCCACTCGTCGGATTTTTAATAATGTACCGGAAATGTCCCAAGTTGAAAAGACTTTTAAAAATTGCATTTCCTGTGAATCGGACCGCAAGTTCAACTTTCAAAATTAACATATATGCATTGTCTGGGAATCGAACTGGAAGTTCAACGTGGGAAACTTGCGTTAGTAAGGAGATAGTGTGCGGCAGCATGCGGAGGGAACCTCTGCTCAGGAATGACAGAGCAGGAAGTTCTGAACCAAGATGACGGTGCGGGGTCCGCAGCCAGGAGCCACTTAGGACTTACAAAATGGCGGACAGGATTGACAGAGCAAGAAGTTCTGCATTGGCCGCCAATTAATTTGGAACCAAAGGTCGCGGTCACCATCCTACCGGAATGTAAGAGCCTCTTGTGATGTAATCCAAGATGGCTGCCTCGTCCCCTCGTCCCCTGCCAGGAGCCTCTTGTGGCCGCGGGGCCTTTAAGAGCCTCGCGTCAGGGCAATTTCGAGAGCCTCGCGTAGCTGCATACTAGCTGACCGTCATCCCAGAAGACAGTTTCGCGAGCCTCGCGGAGCCAATCAGAGTACAGGAACATTTTGAGAGCTTCGCGTAGAACAGGAACATTTCGAGAGTCTCGCGTAGTCGTATACTAGCTGACCGCCATCCCAGAAGACATTTTCGATGCTTACGCATTTTTCGAGAGACACGCATAATTTCGAGAACAGGGATTCGGTACTGGCTGACAAGATGGCCGACATACAAGTTATAAGTAGAATACCTTGGGATCGAAAACCAAATTTGAAATCGGAAAACAAAATTTCGAATTTCAAGTCGAAATTTGAGTTCAAAAACCAAATTTGGGGTCGAACACCAAAGGTCAAGGTCAAACCGGAACGATAGAGCAGGAAGTTTCGGGCAGGATACCAAGACGGCGACGGGCTGGTCCCTTCGTCCCCCGTCAGGAGACCCTTGAACCAGGTTGCCGTTTTCCTAACTATTTGTGTGCACACATTTAAGGCTTTTACAAAATACGGACACATACTTTAAAAGAAAATGTTCAATAAAAAGAAGAAGATTTGTTTTGGTTTAACCGATTGTTTTCATGTCGTGAACGAAACCTAGATTATTATAAAAATTTGCCTATAGTATTTTTTTTAAACTGGTTTCATTAAAAAGTTTTCATATGGAGATTTGAAAGTTTATTGATTGCAATTCACTGAAAGGAAAATGTAGTGATTTTTTGGTTCAAGCAACTGAATTAAATAAATATTTGTTCGTGTGAACTGGCCTTTAGCCTCTAGACTTGGTGGTCCCCTTGACGTCACTCTAGAAGACAGGAGTGACGTCATCAGCGTTCTCGACCACCGAGCCGAGGACTTCTTTATTGCAGTTGAATCATGTTTTCCACGGCACAGACGGCGGAAGTGCTAACAGCACCGGGGTTTCACACCTTGCGGATGAATCTCTCCAGCAGAATGCGCGTGAAACATTTCTCCATTGGTGGTCCATTCCAGGTGTGTGTGTCTGGCATGGAGGCTGTGGCTGGGTGTAGGCTGCGTCACCGCGGATTTCGGGGAAGAGATGACGATGACAGGTAGTTAGGGTCTCAGTGAAAAGTTTGATGGGTTGTTCGGGGGGGAGGGGGGGGATATTGTCGGTGGCAGTTGGCGGTGTGAGGACCACAAGAGGAGGGGCGCTGTGCTAACGAGATTAACCGCTCCGGCCTGCGGTGAATTATAACCGCAGAAGCGCTTGTCCGTGGCCGGACCTGTAGTGGGCGCGTCATTGCCGACCAGAATTTCCTTCCGCAGCGGTTGGAATAGTCGTAAACCACAAGCATACCCACAACCGTTTGCCACAGGCATAATCAAAACTCTGTGTTGAAATCGACCCAATAAAGCAGGAAGTTTTCATTTATTCCTCCATTTGGAATTCACTTCTAAACGAGAATTTTTAGGGGAATGTATTTTTGATTTTAATTTGACTGACTTGTCACATAAATAACTTTCCAAATTTTTTTGTTTGTTTTGGTTTCGGAGACAATGTGGTATTGCCATTCCCTCAAGTTAGATTTTCTCGCTTAATATAGTTTTGTTTTAGTTAGGAAATCAAGGAAACATAAGATGAAACATGAATACCAGTCAAATAAGCGACTGCTTTCGTGTGGACGGAAATGTATGTTAAATGACATTATAAATTGTGACAAGGTGCGGATAGGTTCTCGCACAACAAAGTTGAAAGTTCGTCAATTCGTTATGCCATTATACAGTGGCAATGTTTATTGTTATGTTTGATGGTATTAATCGCCATGTATAGAAAGTGTAAATATCTTACCGTTATTTGTACGATTATGGTATCTGAGTAAGTCCCCCACCTCTGGTGAAAATAGAAAAACAGCTGTAAAAAAAGATCTACACTATGGCACATACCTCGTCGGGTACCAACTTCACACTAGTCCCAGATATAAGGTAAGGAAACAGTTTCCACTGTAGATTATTGTGTTTTGTGTGG
Source organism: Dryococelus australis (assembly GCA_029891345.1). Lineage (NCBI taxonomy): Eukaryota > Metazoa > Arthropoda > Insecta > Phasmatodea > Phasmatidae > Dryococelus > Dryococelus australis. The sequence goes on from CM057001.1 coordinate 4,209,055, forward strand.
TCTGTAGCGTAAAATAAATCGCTGGTCAATTTCTACGTCGTGCGGCAGGCAGGCAGGCAGGTACGGTGAAATAAACGGTGCGTTGTTCGGTGGGCGACTGGGAATTTTCCAAGGTAATGAGATCACCTGTCTCAAAGGTAAATAAGTTCTTGATTATCTCTTTATGCCATAGTCTGCTCATTTGCACGAGCCAGCTGTAGACTGGCACCGCTATTACACTTCCTCATCTTTACTGAAGCGCTGACCGCTTGTATATCTGATCTGATTGGGTTGCAGTGTGTTTGTAATACACACTTATATATATAATGTGCACAATCTGTAAGTAGTACAAGAAAAAAAACCACTTCACACTAGGAGCAGAACACAACAGAACATGCTTTATTTGCAAACATTATTTTGAAGCAGTACATCATGACCAAAAATACATTGTTATAGCTTATAATATTTTAATGAAATCCCGAGGACCTAATATAGGACATGGATTGAATGTTGCAACACAATTCCCACCAATAAAATTACAGCATCACTACTTAAAGTGTCATAGACGCAGGACGAGGAAAATACTGCACGCCAGTTCAGAGCGTTGCGCATAGCGGCTATGATGCACTAGATCCGCGTGGCAGAGTCGACCTTATCGCTCCCTCATTTCTGGGCCTCAGACATAGAATAAGTTTCAGGTAGACGGACCGCTTAAGATGACGGGAAATAGGAAGCTCGCTTGGAGAATGATAGTCTGAGCGGCAGATTACAAACTAATGTCCCTCCCTCTCTTTCTAACTCAGGCACAACTATGCGCTTTTTCCGCATGGAAAGTTTAAGCCAACGAACCATTTTGATACTCATGAGTTTTTTCACCTGAAGCAGACTTTGTTATTTGGAGATAATTCTCTGCTGCAGTTGGAGAAAAAATGTCGAAATTCGCAATAATTGGACACGCTGGTGAACGGTATCTCCATATTATGAAGTCTACTACGACAGGTGTGAGGCTACCTCCCCATCGCGCTGTTATTTTGTTGCTCTTTTATATGTTGTTCGTCGAGAGAAAAATATAATGGTACCAACTTATGATTGGTTTCTCATATTATTATACTAATTTTTTATTTTATGCGCGCTGCAGGGAACAAAACTTTTACTGCTGAAGAACGGAGTCACAAGAGAATTTCTCAATTTTCCTTGATCGTGAGTGAGTGAGTTAATAGGATTGGGTGGCTCTTAACAGCGAGGTCTTGAGAGCCGGTGAAGGTGAAGCGAAGCGAGTATGAAGAAGCGCCGGAATGTAAGCGCCGGGGAAGACGGGAGATCCCCGAGAAAACCCGCCGACCAGCGGCATCGTCCGGCGTGAGTCCCACATGCGCAAATCCGGAGGCGACCGCTCCGGGACTACTCGCCTTGGAGGCAGGCGAGTAGTCTGAAGACTACATCACCGCGGCCCCGCCACGGTCAGAGAATAGATAACTGCGCAGAACTGCAATACCGTGACGGTTCCTTTGATTTGTGCGTAGCCATCCGCGGATTGGCTGCGCTCACGTCACGAGTATCTGCGACAGTAGGCCGTGTGTGTGTGTGTGTGTGTGTGTGTGTGTGTGTGTGTGTGTGTGTCACAAGATTGCCATACTGCCGGTTGTTGAGTATGAGCGGGCGCTGTTTTGGTTGACTGTGTCACGACATGTCGGTGGCCAGTGTCGCTGTATCGCGGGTGTATTGGGATGAAGTTCGTGTGATGAGCGGATGTTCCGCCTCTGTATTCTCCAGTACTCTGTGCCACGGCCAGAAGTAACTAGTCTCTTCACGGTTCCTTCGCAAGTTTTCAATAAAACCTTTGAAAAATCAGGCCATGTATGTCGCGTTTAGTTCTGACCTAAATGTCATATATCACAAGCGTTTTATATTTATGTTAATATAAAAGTACGTACCTTATTTTTGTTCATTTTAACTTTAACTTGTATTTTACCTATATATTAAATATTCCATTTACAATTAATATGAATAAAAATAGAGAGTAAATACGTGATAGTAAGAAATAGTTTTTATGTGAAATGTCACTGCGCTGACAGCGCACGAATGTGGTGCGTTGTCCCTTTTTTTTTTTATAAACTCCGTTAAGCTTTGTTTGCACGAGGCGGAGAAATATTATGTAAGTAGTACTTTAGCAGGGTTTCACTAAAGTTATAAATAACCATAACTGTACAATGAACTATTACACAGCGATATATTAGGAACCTACCGTACACGAATGTGTTACATGCAAAGCACCTAATAAATATTTTTTACACGTAAATTCTTTACAACGTCTGTAAAAAAATCTACTTTAAAGAAGTCAGTTTACATGCAGCTTCCAAATCGCATGAACTGTAGAGAGATTTAATTAGTATTTACGTATAAATATCATCAATCAGCGCTTGAATTGGAATTATATTGTCAGAGAGGGAAACTGGTTAAAATTCAACTGCAGCCAATAAACACGTTTTTGTTTGTCCAGAAGACCGGTTCTCGCTACGAACACCTCATTATTCACACGCGCTTTGTTTGACGAAGTTAGAGCTAAAAGAGACGCGTGATACCTACTTGTTTTATTATCATCGTTTACGGCGACTTAACACCGTCCCGTGTCTGTGAGCACACGTGGTTCCGCAGTCAACCGCACGCAGCCCTAGTCGCAGCGCGGGCGGCGGGGGAAATCGACATCAATTTGTTTGTCTCTGCCCCCATCTCTTCTGTTCCCCTCGTGCGCAACAACAAATATCACCTCAATTAAACAAAAAACCAAATTAAAAACAAATATTTCGTCCGTTTGTCGCGCTCGCCGGAACGGCAAACGCGAGTTCGTTTCGTGCGAAATTAAACGTAATGGAGGTCCGCTGACGTTCCTGCGTCTCTGCAGAGACACCAATATTTGTCCCGTCATTATTAATACTTGCCGAGGCCGCTCCGAGCGACACGTCCGCTCGTTTTATGGACACTCCCACACGTTTCACTTTCCGATTGTATTTATCGCGTTATAGGGGAAATCTCTGCGAAGAATTACGCAAGCTTACGTGATTTAATTCGTGGAAACTCTTGATTAATTTAGTGTGTGTCGATACTTTCTACTCAATGTTCGATGTTACCACCGGAAACATTCATCATCTTAACGACCAGTTTCAAATAACGGCACGTCAACTCGCTATTTATTTCATTTATGTCTTTTAGCGTGAGAAGCGTTATCTAGCTTTTAAAATACGTTGTCACGTGATTAAATAAATCAACACTCTCATTTGGCTAAACAGAATTTTAAAAAATGAATTCTGCAAACTGACTCAGCTCGATAACAAAATTTCAGCGTATATTTTACGCTAAAACGTTGTTTCTCCTATAGAAAAAAAATAGACATTATGGTGGATGGGATCCGTTACAAACTGAAGTGAAGTTGAATTAATAGACTCATTTAAGGAAAATTAACTTGAGGTGTATAGTAAATAATAGTCAAGTTTGTCGTTTGTTTAAATGAACTTGATGAATGGCTTTGTGAATTTAAGGTCAGTCATGGTTAAATTTGTATCCTCCAGTAGAGACATTAATACCTAAACCGAGTGCGTTTTTGTTCAGTAATGGGCTGGAATTATGTTTTTGTTCAGTAATGGGCTGGAATTATGTTTTTGTTCAATGGGCTGGAATTATGTTTTTATTGCCACACATAGTTTCTATCGGAACAGCGCAGACATTTGTTGTTTAGAAATGACGTGTTTGCCGTATAGCCAAGAAAGTGTTCTTCTCTTATTTGATTTAAAATACTTTCTAACAATTGAACACTGTGTTAAGTTTATATTTCACGACCATGCCCTCTTCAGCTTAAAGGTGTCCGAACGCAAAAAAAAAAATCATTATTTTATGTTTGTGAAAAATACCATACAGTTTCTAATTATTCTATGTAATGTTTTCTGTTTTTGCGTAGCCAGTGACAAAATCGCAGGTTTATAGTTTTTGGGAGATAAAATTGAAATGAACTAAGACATTATAAAAAGTTAAACGATAGTAACGGAATTATTCTTTATTAAGTTACGTAATTTACTGTACGTTTAGAAAAAGTTATTTTGAAAATTTAAGTAACAGACATATGCTCAAAAATATACAACATTTTCCTCATATAAACAATTCGGAGACACGCAAATTCGTTTCAGTTTGTTATTACCATGATTCCTTAATGTAGATACTGTCAAATTTGTAATATGTATATGCTTTTTTTCTGTAAGTTAATGTTTATATTACGTTTGCCATAAACAATAGAGTAGTGATTACGACATGCGATTTTAAAATAAATTATACAATTTTGGGGCTATTCCATAACATAAAACATCTAAAAGTTTAACAGTTTCTGGACAAATATTAAACAATCTTTGTTGTTGCTTTCCATGGCTTTTGCATTGCTTGTAATTAGTATTGCGTGTTCGCGATAGAATACTCAATTTGCTGGGTGTTAATATACGGCCATTACGAGTTAATTATACCATCACTAGGGCAAATTTCTAAATTCATTAAAATTATTGTGCATAGAATTCCCCTCTTTGTACAGGGACGGCTTAAATACTAACCGAAATTAAAAATTCCATAGTCTATGTAGATTACTCACAGATTCACAGTTTATGAAAATAACTGCTATAATTGATATTATTAGGGCACAATTTAACATTTACTCTGATAAATCAGACATTTTAAAGGGAAATAAGTTTCCGTGATTCGAACCCATAACGTCTCCGACAGGGCTCTGGCCTTCCAACGAAGCAACGAAGGACCGCAAAACCGTAAATTATATATATATATATATATATATATATATATATATATATATATGAAAAAAGTCATATAGCTTTGTGGGCTAGGCTGGACAAATACCTGCTGAGAGAGCGGACAAATACCTGCTGAGAGAGCGGACAAATACCTGCTGAGAGAGCGGACAAATACCTGCTGAGAGAGCGGACGTCCGAGGAAAAAAATTGTGTGAGATGCAAGGAAAGGCAACGGTATTTTTGACTGGACCGAAACTCTCCAGCGTGTGTGAGCAGCCTGGTGATGAGGGGAACAGGTTGTACGGGTGTGGGGGGAGGGGTTCCTTGGAGGAGAGAATAGTAGAAGAGCCTTCCCCTCCTTCCATCACAAACCTTCCCGCCCCGAAGATTGAGTAATCAGAGCCAATTACGTCGAACCTGTGGGAGGCTGGGATCACCAAGGACGGACCAAACGAGAGCGAAAGGAAGAGCTGGGTTGATGATGAGTGTTGGGGGGGGGGGGGGCAGTTGAGGTCCGAGCACGTCTGACAACCACCCAGCTAAAAGTTTTGCTCCCGAAACTCAAAGTTCCCCTTTCCCCCGCACACCGCCCCTTACTCGCGCCCATCACTCCCTTGCGCCTTCTGTCAGTGTCATGTCTGGTTAGTTGCTAACTACATCCAACATCTCGGGAACTCTGAATCCCCTCGAGGGGCGTGGCTTGTTGAACCCTCTCGTGGGGCGTGGTTTTTTAGGGCAAACTATGCACAGTTCTATAAGCTGTTCACGGTAAAGTGAGCACTTTTTAAGGCGCTTCTAAATTTTTCCTTCCCTTCAATTTCCATGTTCCTGCTGATTTTTAATATAAACGTTACAATGTGACCAATAAACACAGTGCATACATTTCGCCACCCTCAAAATTTAATGCCTAAGGATCCAATAAGATATATTTATTAGTGGTTAATGCCTTTTAGGAGGGCCTTAAAAAGTGCTCACTTTACCGTGAACAGTCTATAGATGTACACTACGCATACTAATAACGCAAGTACCAGCGCAAAAGAGTATAAACTGTCATGAATACACAGCCACTGATCCTGATGACAAAATTGCGTGGACTTAACTGTGGAATAAGTTTTATGATTTTATATCTTCAACTTAAAATCTTAAACTGAAATAATTTTTTAATTATAAAAACTTAAAATATTAAAGATTTTACAATATTATACAGTTTATATTGCGATTAGGATAATTTTCAGAATACATTCTTTCGATTTTTTTTGTTTAATAGAAAACAGAGACGTGGGCCCTATGGTTTTTTTTTTTTCGTAGATATTTTGTTCATAATCGCTTTGGCAGCTGTAGGAGTCATTATACAAGCTTCTGTCATATTCTTAATGGAGAATTTATTTCAGAAAATTTTCCCAAATACTACCAATGCTGTAACAATTTGCATATATTAGCTGTCCCCACGTGACTATATGTTTCATAATGCTTGATGTATACCTCACGTTCATATAGTAACAATGCAAACTTCTGGAAAAGGCTTTTCTTGGCACCGATCCTTATACTAAGAGGAAAATACAAAAGCTCTAATTGGCCATTTAATGCTAAAATTTTCATGCAGGCATATATATGTGTGTGTATGTATATATATATATGTGTGTGTGTGTGTGTGTGTGTGTGTGTACTAATCCTCACACACTTATAGGCTATTCACGGTAAAGTGAGCACTTTTGATGAAAGCTCTTTGATTTGGAATAATAGTCAATAAATATATTTTATTTTAGCCTTAGACGTTAACTTCCGAGTGCCGTGAATTGTACACACTGTGTTAGTTAGCTACAGTGCATTATTTACTTGAAAAGAGATGGCTAAATGATAAAAAATGGCTGAAAGGAAACAGTAAAGAGGGCCTCAAAAGAGCTCACTTTACCGTGAACAGCCTATACCTGCATTCAAACATTTGCAACATGGAATCTTTATTTGTTTTGCAAATAACGTTTGCGAATGCAGAATTTCAGATGAGGGTTGGTTGAAATTATCATACGCGCCTCAACGACTCTGAATACAAATTCTAAATGATCAATATATACAGGCCTAACCAACGCGCAATTGGCTGTTATTTATTCTCAAAACATCAAGGCCTAAGAATAAACTTATTTGGGAAAAGTACTGGGTGTCCGAAATCAATATTAAAATCTTTGAAAGTTAACAAAAAAGAAACTATTAAAGACGATAAGAGAGGGGACTGCGTGTAGTTGATGTTATAAGGGCGGCGGCGCTTGACTTTAGCAAGCGTGTGTCGCCATTCTACTGTTGTCAGCCACGATAGGCAGCGCTCAAAGTGCTGAGAAAATGGCGGAGGTTAGAATATTTCTTTTCGAGAAACGTAAATTAATTTCAAATGGTTAGGTAATGGAAATGCGAGAACGTGATTAAGGCAGAGAGACAGAGAGAGAAAGCACAATCGTCACGTGTAACAACGACCCGAATATATGACAAGTTTGAGAGTGACACAACTGTGTGTGATGTGAAGAAAGGGCGGTGAGGTAGGAAGATCACGACAACGAACTAAGCAAGTGTGGATTCTAAAGTCAAAGTTTGTAAGACAAGTTGCGTGCGATTCAGGGGACAGAAAAACAAGCATATATTGCAAAGTAGAGGCCTTATACTCCCACGTTATTTGCACTATGAATGACGACGATGTAGACAGGTATGTGCATCTATCATTGTGAAGGGGATGTTATGTGCAACGACAAGGAACATTTTACTACGTTTTTATATAGTTCGTTTAGAGAACAATTTTCACTTTCAAGTTGCCATGCTGTACTAATACATGTAAACTAGTTTCGTTTGCAAGCTAGAAAAGTTGAAAATATTTCCTTAAATATCTTGCCCGATCTAATGTCGCTCCTCTTTTGATGCCACAGGTAAAGTTCCCTTCTCAAATTCCATTCCGTGCGATGAAAACTTGTTTTGTGAGGTATAAGTCAGGCGGAGAGAAAGAGAGAGAATATGAGAATCTGATGTATGTTAATGTGGGCCAGCCACCAACGGAGGAAATGTTTTTTTTTTTCCCCCTTTTCCTTTCTGTCTCTCTCCGTCGCACTCTCTCTCTCTTCGCCACAACACACCCTAATTCCAACCGAATTTCGAAATGAAGACATCAACATTCTAAAGATGGGGCAAGGATGTGCCGCCGTACCTGTCTCTAGAGGTGAAGGAGGAGGGGAAAATGGGAATGGCCTGGGTTGGAGAAGGAGGAGAAAAAAAGGGGGGAGGGGTATGCGCACGCGTGCCCTGAACGGCGCATGCGTGCCGGTCGCCATCTTGAAATGACCTGAGGCGACTAGTTCTTTCACCAGGTAGCTCAAGCCGGCAGTGTGAAACAAGAATTCGTCACAAAAGTAACGTGAGCTCGAATGAAGAAGTATACACAAAAATACTCCACACTATATGAACGTAGGAGGCCGCGGTGGTGCAGTGGTCAGACCACTGGCCTCCCGCCTAGGCGAGCTCTGCACCACTGGCCTCCCGCCTAGGCGAGCTGGCTCTATGCCCAGCGGGGTCACTCTCGGAATTTTTGCACGTGGGAATCATCCCTGACGATGTCGCTGGTCAGTCGGCGGGTTTTCTCGGGTATCTCCCGTTTCCCCTGCCCTTGCATTCTGGCGCTGCTCCATAACTCACTCTGCTTCACCCTCATCGGCTCTTAAGTCGTCGATGTTAAGAACCGCCCAAATCTCTTCACTCACTTCACTAAATGCACACTTGCAATGCATCTTTGAGTTCAGCAAGACACTCGAGAAGTAATGCTAACTTTCGTGGCTGTAAATGTCCCCATTACCCCCTCCCCCCTCCCACCACTGCAGAGAATATAAACAATAATCCAATAGTTTAGTAGAGGTGTCGTGAACAAAAATAGCACACACAACCAACTTTTATTTTACAAACGAAATATAAAGAATTCAGTAAATTACATTCTACCCTATTTCTCAGCGAAGTTATTACTCTGTTTCTCGGAATTTTCAACAGCGGGTGTTGATTTTGGTATACTCATTATTTATACTCTAGTATTTTTCAATTCATCATGACCAGTAGAATACTTAAGAATATAGTTTAATGTTGATACATTCTCATTGGAGGCTAAACATTATAAATACTTCAGATCTGTTTGTAAACGATCTTGGATTTTGCTGCGTAAGGACCGGCAGTGTGTGTTAACATCTGAATCATTTCATCACATTCAGCAGATGAAAAAAGTAAGGTGAATACACTCTGCTGGTATTAACATGGCGTTGACAAATATAATTTTCAAGAATATCTGAATTCTTTTAAATGTTTGGTCTCTAATGTGAACGACAGTGCGTCCCTATTGAAGTATATTCTTTAGTCTTCTGTTTGTTATGATGACCTGAAAAATACTGTCTAAAAGTACAGACTATATGAATATGAACGACCACTACAGAAAGGCCCTTTATTTTTTGGCGCTATTGACAGAATTATGACTCCACAGCGGAGATAGTATGCTAGTTTATTGCACGAGGATTTATATTCAAGTAGAAGAGATATTTTAAGTGGAGGATTCTCACTCTGATTTCAGGCATGTTATGTTATTAAATGACAAAGGAAAACATTTCTACTTTTAATGGACACTAAAACTAAATCATGATTACACTTCGCATGTATGTGACCTTATATAATAATGTAAACGTAAAATGTTCATTCATCTGAATGTATGATGTAATGATTTTCATATTTCCCCCCTACAATTTCGAAAATACATCCAAGATACACCGCCTGTTTGCCTTTGGGGAACCTTCGCAATACACATTTAGTACTTGCGTAATCACTTTGTCAAAAGTAGTTTACTAGCACATAAACACACTTAGAGTGAGTTAGCCTTAGTGGAAGCCACATGGGTATGGCAGCGCAGCTGTCATGTTCGCTCTTACGCCCAGCTCAACCAAGGCTCCCGAGGTGGCCTGGAAATCCATGGATCAGAGCAGAGAAGTGAATCCGGATCTCATCCGGACAGTACCATCTCGCACACGTGGTTTGAAGATCCTTATTTTCGGGAGAAATGTCTTGTGAAGTGATGGGTTATACGTCACACGGCTAGGTTACACTATAAAAAAGAGCGAGAAGACCTAATAATGACTATGAGCTCTGGGATGGCTTAATACGATGTCGGTTCTCGAACAGTGTATCATGCCGCAAGTAGGTGATAATACGCGGAGTTTTATAATTGTCCGTTTACGTGAACCCGTGGAGCGTATGAGAATGCCCTTTATTTTTAGTCCTTTTCGACAGTGGTAATCATAATTATTCAGTGATGAAGAGTTAAAAGTCGAGCCAGGCATCCCAACATTTACCCTCTCCCCTCTCCTAGCAGTTGTTCGACATATTAAGCACTGCACACGGGTAACCAGTGATTTCTGGCGACTGGAAACCAGTCTCGTTGGTTTTTCTTCGCCGCGCCGTTGGCAACAGGTGATGGGGGAAGGAAAATTATTCTTCACTACATTATTCGGATCCGTAATTATCTCTCCACGAACCCACCGTGTTGATATTTATATTACCTCACTAGTTTCACATCCGGGCTTACCATCAGATAGAATACGCGCGGGAATAACGTTTTTCACGTAATACGCGATCGACTTAAATTATAGGTGATTCTCGTTTAATTGAACACTTTGGAAATACGTGTTTTGTTTTCCCCTGTCTGCTCAGTCAGTATGGTTCAACCGTATTAAACATAATAACGTTGATGCCCTGAGACTGACTTTTGAATCCACTGAAACTGAGTAGCTTTAGCTATTTCGTCAGCTCCACAATTAATATATAAAGATTTAAGTGGTCACAAATTAAAATTCTAAAGTAAGTCACCTAACACATAAATTCGGTTTCATTGCCCTCACATCTGCAGATACACCAAGGAATTCATTAAAATTCCATCGTAATTTCAGAAGAGGCTTGTGAATAATATTTGAAGTCTAACGTTATGAGATCCCAAAGCAATAAGTTTATAATTGTACCAAACGTCAAACTCATATGCATTGTATGAGATGATATTTTCTTAGAATAAAAAGGTTTCACACTTCGTATTTTTTGAATAATTTGATGTCATGTCCAAGATTCTTGTGTTTTTGTTACAGCCGTTTAGTACCAACTAATTGTGCAGATGGAAAAAAAAAAAACATAAACTGATTCCGTGGACTACTGCTTGACATATGTGATCAACCAAATTAATAAAGATTCATGCGTTTAAAAATTTTTGAAGTATGCAAAAATGTTTGATATGAAACATTAATTTGAATACGTATAATTTGTTATTTGGTGATCACATGTGTGTCACGCGGTAACCCATGAGATCAGTTTACTTTGTAAATTTTTTCACCTGTACACTTTAGTTTGTATTTATCACAGCTGCGTCAAAACAGAAGAATTTTGTATTTGACATCAAACTATATACGTATATATAAAGTGTAAAATTTTTATTATAGGAAAATATTATCACGCTCAATGCGCTCGACTTGAACAATGTTACAAATATAAAATTATTATTTTTTTTGGAGTCCAACACAGCAAAATGATTACATTTTCATACAGTGCATACATCTCGGTCACGTGATGATAGCGAAGCAGGTATGCTTATAACATAGCGAATGGATATGGTAAACACAGGATGATTAATAAAAATTCATGAACTGAATGTGAGACATAATGAATTATTTAACAGTAGCTAATGGGAGTCAGTAGCTTGGAAATAAATGTAATCTATATTAGATCACAGATGACTTAGTGGCATCAACGTTTAAGTGTCCGTTAGAGCTCAAGGATTCATTTTTCATCGAAGGATCTTCCATGTCACTTAGTCTTAGATCACCATTATAAAATTTTTAAACTAATTTTCTAACCTGGACCAAAAAAAAAAATTGTATAAAATATTATTGTTAATAGAAAATATTTCTGTAGCTACTACATTGAAAATATGTCGTGAATAAATGAATTCATAAAAATATAGGTCATGCAGAATGATAACCCCGTGGATATTGTTCGAATTTTAGCACTGACCTAATTTAACACAGCTTCTAAGAAATATTTATAAGCAAACTTATTTATCTTCAGTTACCTGTATTTTTACCTGAAGATAAACGTCTTAATAATTTTTAGTGACAACTAACACGTTGTTGAATTTAATTAGAGTGCCTACATGTCAGATTATCATGAGAAGGAACTGTGACGCGAAAGTGGGAAATGTTTAAGTGGAACCGCAAGTTATGATCATTAAATAGAGTTGGTACCAAAAGAGAGTATTGCATGAATATTAGTACACATCAAGCCTATAAACTGATCACAGGTTAACTTGCTTACGTAACTTCAAATAATATCCTGGCAAAATTCGACCCTTCGTCTGAATTTGGTACATAAAAAAACGAACTATGAACTGTCACACTCGTTGTTATGCTTCTACATTTTTTCCCATTTAAAATTGCAAGGAAAATAGAAAAAATTCCTTATTTTTTCACGCCTAAATTTCTTTTCTATGGGCCGAGCTGTTAGCACGCTCGCCTCCCACCAAAACGACCCGGGTTCAATCCCCGGCCGCGTCACCGGACTTTCGCATGTGGGAATCGTACCGGACGATGGCGATGGTCGGCGGGTTTTCTCGGGATCTCCCGTTTCCGGCGCTGCTCCATACTCACCTCCATCACCTTCATGGGCTCTGAAGACCTCGCAGTTAAGAGCCGCCGAAATTTCTTTACTCATTCTTTTCTATGTATCAGTCGATTTTTTTTTTAATTTTTCCATATATAATTAAATTTCCTTTTGTACAGACTTTGCACGGTAAACTGAGTGCTTCTGAAATCCCTGCTTAGGATCTGCTTTTCTGATTATATTGTATCCTTCCGCCATATGTAAATGTTACATTGTCAGGGCATGATTACTTTTTTCATGATAATCGTGGGTTTGTCAGTGATGTAAATATGGTGCTTATACACAAAATCTTACAATAATTTTAATCTTACTGTCAGGGGGCGGGGGACTAGATAGAGCATACAGAGTTATTATTGAGAATTAACAATTGCGTGTACACCAACATTGGACTAATGTACACACTATCTGGCAAATTGTTTGTATTTATTATCATTTCCTATAAAACTGGTTTCGCTTATGCAAATTCATTCTATCGAGGAAACGTTATGGTAAGTAATTATCAATTAATGAAACATGTTGTAGTAGTACGTCTTTTAAACTTGCTTGACCGTTACCAGCAGTTGTATCATTTCGTATTTTTTCAAAGTCGTTACAACAGATATGAGATATGTTAATGATTTCTAAGTATGTTTACTGTAGGGCGAATGCATGTTTTATTTTAATTATATACACATTTATGTGTGCGGAAATATGACCGCAACGATAGTTCTAAACCCAAAATAAAAGCTAGAATTTATACCTCCCAGTAAGTATTCGTACATAACTCTTGGTTTCTTAATGATTTATACCTCCCAGTAATTATTCGTACACTAACTCTTGGTTTCCTAAAAAAATTTTGGAAATTTATACCTCCCAGTAAGTATTCGTACACTAACTCTTGGTTTCCTAATGATTTATACCTCCCAGTAAGTATTCGTACACTAACTCTTGGTTTCCTAATGATTTATACCTCCCAGTAAGTATTCGTAAACTAACTCTTGGTTTCTTAATGATTTATACCTCCCAGTAAGTATTCGTAACACTAACTCTTGGTTTCTTAATGATTTATACCTCCCAGTAAGTATTCGTACACTAACTCTTGGTTTCTTAATGATTTATACCTCCCAGTAAGTATTCGTACACTAACTCTTGGTTTCTTAATGATTTATACCTCCCAGTAAGTATTCGTACACTAACTCTTGGTTTCTTAATGATTTATACCTCCCAGTAAGTATTCGTACACTAACTCTTGGTTTCTTAATGATTTATACCTCCCAGTAAGTATTCGTACAATAACTCTTGGTTTCTTAATGATTTATACCTCCCAGTAAGTATTCGTACACTAACTCTTGGTTTCTTAATGATTTATACCTCCCAGTAAGTATTCGTACACTAACTCTTGGTTTCTTAATGATTTATACCTCCCAGTAAGTATTCGTACACTAACTCTTGGTTTCTTAATGATTTATACCTCCGTAAATTTCGTACACTAACTCTTGGTTCTAATGATTTTACCTCCAGTAAGTATTCGTACACTAACTCTTGGTTTCTTAATGATTTATTTGCACTCTTTTCACAAAAACCACAATTGTTTCTTACTGTCCAAAATATACAATGGAATTAGCCCATAACTTTTATTACAAAATGTTTTCTTTAATGTCACGCGTTATAAATAAAATTCCGTTCAATTATGAAGAAAAAACAGAGTTCATGCCGTGCCCCGAATCTGGTCAGCATATAAGAGCTGAAGTCTAACCTGGAAGTGCCTGCTAGCTTTCTCATCTCTACTAACACGAGCATGTTCCACACACACACACACACACACACACACACACACACACACACACACACACACACACACAGTCTCCTGTAGCATTTCTGTTTAATGCATGAATATTTTGAATTCTATCCTATCGACTGGGTTTTTTTCGGTGTCTATGCCGGTTTTTCCCAGTCTCTTCTAGTGATAGCTTAGCTATAAGTACACTTAGGGAGGTAGTCATGGCTCCAATCGCAGGCCTTGGCTGCCCAATCCCTCTCTGCCGTGATGCAGTGCATGTCTACTTGCATGATTGCTGTCATTGTAGGCGTAAAGGGTCTAGCCCTGAGATGCAATACCCACCGGGCTTTCACTAACACTTAGTTATAGGGTAGTTAGAAAATATAGATATTGGAGTGCGAAATGTTTCTTCTTCCGCACTCCTTGCTTACAATAACGTTAATAAAACAAGAAACGCTAACGTCACTGGACATAAATGTAAACGTTACGTTCGCAATACAACGCCGAGTCTTAGGGCTATTTGTTATTTCTTTGCTGCGAACTTAACTGGGATGGAGACTGCATATGCACTGTAACATATATGTAGTCAGAGGAAGTGACTTTTGTTCTATTGTTGATTTCAAAAGCGGTTACTTGAGCGTGAAAAGCATCTAAGCACGTAGCTTGTCTTATAAATAAGACATCAGAGTTCCAGTTCCAGAGGCTGCCGGCCACCTGTTATGTAAGCTTGGACACGCCCGAGCGTGCGAGCCCCCACCTTAATAGGTTTACAAAGCATTAACACTTCTCTCGCAACCCCCTCCCTCTCCACCACTTCCTTCTCGGCATCCTTGTGAAACGTCAGGTGACGTCAGAGATATAAATAATGGCCGTGTGCGTCACGGCATTCAGGCCCGAGCTGGAGTTATAATGCGACTACAATAGCGTGCGATGATGCTCATTTCTCATCTCGCGTCGAGCGCTATAAAAAATGGTATAGTCTTTCAGGTATGCGCGTACATCTTCCCGCCACTGAACAATGGCCCACCACTAATCGAAAAATAAATTAAAATCGCTTGCAATCGTCGCCTGTTTCAGATTTTGAATTATCCCACGTAAACAACAAGAGGGGAAATTGTCATGTTATGTTTATTTTTGTTGTAATTAGATATTTACAAAAAAGTAACTCACTGTTCAAATCTGTTATGGCCTGTATAATATAAGTTACAAAAAATACGAGCAGCATCACATTGTCGACAAACATTCATCATTTATTCATTTTATGAATCAAACTGTAATAAAATCACGTATATGTTGATATTAACTTCGTCTTTATAATGGTTTCTTTTTTTCATTTCCTTAACAGCTGAGATGCACATTTAGTTTATTTGCAGTTACTGAATAGCATATCTGCAATAGTTTTCATAAGTTACAGCATAGGACTCTATTTTTCGTTTAAAAAAAAAACTATACAAGTGAATTAGATCTTAAAATTGATGCAGACATTTTTAAATTACAGCGTTCAGGTGGTTTGTTGTTATGAGTTCTTATTGGATGTCTCGTGATAAGTTATCAAGGTATTTTGCTGTTAATATTTCTCCATATCTACACGAGTATGCAGATGTATATCTGTAGCAGAATTTATCCAAGGCGCCTTAGTTCCAGTACAGATGCGAAATAACATTTAAAGATGAGTGTTTATGCCTCAGGGCCGAGCATAGAAATGGCAAAGACAACACGGCCTTCGTAATCACAGCAGACTTTGAAACACTCGAAAACGTAATAGGTGCTGACACATAGTCACGCAGGGAGATAGATACGAGCTATATCTGATCCGGCTTTATTAACACCATGGACATTATCATGTACCATCACCATTCACTCCAACCATGGCGATTCGATGGCTATATCTGATGGCTATATCTGATCCGGCTTTATTAACACCATGGACATTATCATGTACCATCACCATTCACTCCAACCATGGCGATTCGATGGCTATATCTGATGGCTATATCTGATCCGGCTTTATTAACACCATGGACATTATCATGTACCATCACCATTCACTCCAACCATGGCGATTCGATGGCTATATCTGATGGCTATATCTGATCCGGCTTTATTAACACCATGGACATTACCATGTACCATCACCATTCACTCCAACCATGGCGATTCGATGGCTATATCTGATGGCTATATCTGATCCGGCTTTATTAACACCATGGACATTATCATGTACCACCACCATTCACTTCAACCATGGCGATTCGATGCAGTGTTTTCTGCATATATTACGTATGTTTGTAAATAATTGTGTGTTAGGGAGATAATTAGGTATAGAGTTAATAACATATCAGGAAAATGAAAATGAAACGACGAAGATGGCAGTTTATCTTGAACTAAGCCTAAATAAAAACTTAAGCTACGTTATTACCAATAGGAAAAGATTTACAAATTAGGCCGTATTTCAGAAAGGACCACTTTGAGCAATTAAAGTTTGACAGAACTTTCCTTGCTCTTTTCCTTGTTCAGGTGCGGACGCCTGGGATGTTCAGCTCGGGTTCCCTCTACTTAACTCAGAGAGAACAGGCTGGTAAGATTATGTACCTTAGCTTAACTATTTATTTCCCGACATGATAAAGTAAATGGTGTATCGTAAACTACACCAAGTGATTGGCATCTGCAAGACGGGGGTGGTTTGTCGCCATAGTTAACGCAGCTTAGCCGCTAGTAAACGTTCCGGGCACCTCAAGGCGATTTACCTCACAAATTAGTTCCCACTTCAAGGTACATCTAACATCTTTCGACAATTAAACTAAGTGAAAATAAGTTCCGTTCGTTCTTGTCAGGCCATCAAAAGGTGCGCACAGCTTCAACAGCAACTTTCAACATGTTCGCAGGATGCTTGCTTACGATAGCATTTAAGAGTTGTTATGCGTATGTATACGATTTTCATTTTTCTGTAAAGTGTGTTCTTCAAAGAGCGAAATTTGTTACAACGGTTGTTTCTGCTATAATTTCTCGATATGGACATTATCTTCAAAGTCTTATAGGAACGTGCGCGACGCCTTTATTTGCATTATGACATCGTACAACGATAAGGTCGCCTTTGAACGTGTCATAAGGCGCATCTTCGACGTAAAGATAACACGCCAGTTCAGTGTCTTGCGCGTAGAGGCGACAAGACAATTCATGCGCGTACCTGGCTCGCCTTAACAACGCTTCCGCGCTTCTAGGACTAAGACACGCAAAAAATCTTCAGCCAGGCGGCCACATTAAAATTATCACTGATGTCAAATTAACAGTAACAAATCAACGAGTTTCATTGTCTACAGTTGGCCTGGTGATTATTCATCAGCTTTACAGTGATAATGCCTAGGGCCACCTATTTATCGCGGGAGCTGAGACTTCAATATCCTATGTACACACATGCAGTCTTCATTTGTCTATTGGCGGCTTGTCTTTGTGTAAAGAGAGTCAGTTACATGAATGAGACAATAATATTAAAGATTTTCCTTTACTGAAAGTCCGTGATTCGCAGGCAGGCTGATAAGACGCGTAACATTTTCAATTGTTCCACAGGCGTCCCTACTATTGTGCATGCTCGTGATCGCAGGTATAGGCTGTGGCAGGTATAAGCTGAGGTATAGGCTGTGGCAAGTATAGGCTGTGGCAGGTATAGGCTGTGGCAGGTATAGGTATGGCAGGTATAGGCTGTGGCAGGTATAGGCTGTGTCAGGTATACGCTGTGGCAGGTATAGGCTGAGGTATAGGCTGTGGCAAGTATAGGCTGTGCATTTTCTCAGGAGAGTTATTCTCGTGGGTGGCGTAAAGATTCTTCTCATCGTAGTTCGGTTTCCTCACGCCGTATACGTTTCGTCACAGTTTTGTTTGTACCTCAACTCACATCACACATTTTCCCTGCCGAGGACGGCAGTGTGTGTGCTTTGTGATGGACAGCCGGTATTAGCTTTAGTAAAATTATCCTCTCTTATCATCCGTGGAGACTTATAAGCATAACTACGAGTGTATGTCTCGCGGCAGCACGTCCACACTGTTGGAAACTCCATACTCCCAAGATCACAGCCAATTTAAAATTCCGTTCGGAACAGTTTATTTTGTTTCCGTACTTATTCCGGTAGCTGGTTCCGGTAGCTGGGGCCCGGTAGCTTGGTTCCGGTAACTGGGTTCTGGTAGCTGGGTTCCGGTAGTTGGGTTCCGGTAACTGGGTTCCGGTAGTTGGATTCCGGTAGCTGGGTGGTTCCGGTATACGGTGGGTTCCGTAGTTGGTCCCGGTAACTGGTTCCGGTAGCTGGTTCCGGTAACGGGGTTACGTAGTTGGGTTCCGGTAGTTGGGTCCCGGTAACTGGGTTCCGGTAGCTTGGGTTCTCCGGTACGGTCGTTGGGTTCCGGTAGTTGGGTTCCGTAGTTGGGTTCCGGTAACTGGGTTCCGGTAGTTGGGTTCCGGTAGCTGGGTTCCGGTAGTTGGGTTCCGTACTGGTTCCAGTAGTTGGGTTCCGTAGCTGGTTCGTAGTTGGTTCCGGTAGCTGGGTTCCGTAGTTGGGTTCCGGTACTGGGTTCCGTAGTTGGGTTCCGGTAACTGGGTTCCGGTAGTTAGGGTTCCGGTAGCTGGGTTCCAGTAGTTGGGTTCCGTAGCTGGGTTCCGGTAGTTGGGTTCCGGTAACGGGTTCCGGTATTGGTTCCGTAGTTGGGTTCCGGTAACTGAGTTCTGATATTTGGTTCCGGTAGCTGGTTCCGGTAGTTGGTTCCGTAACTGGGTTCCGGTAGTTGGTTTACGGTAACTGAGTTCCGATAGTCGGGTTCCGGTAGCTGGGCTCGGGTAGTTGGGTTCCGGTAACTGGGTCCGGTAGTTGGGTTCCGATAGTTGGGTTCCGGTAGCTGGATCCGGTAGCTGGGTTCCGCGTGATCTGGTTGGAAGCAAAAACGCGCTAAATGTTGAGTAGGTGAGAACACTTAAGAGTGTGTACGGTACTCATGAGCTATAGTCTAACCACCATTGGCGTTGAGCACCGTTTCTGTGCCATATCCGCTTTTTCTTCCAAAGTACCACATAGGCGACCGTCTCCACAGCGCTCTTCCGGGAATGAAGATGTCATAAAATTTGACAGGTTGGAGCTTCAAGAAAGACGGAGGTAGTCTGAGCTTGCTAACAAAGAGTAAAAAAAAAAAATAAAAATAAAAATAAACAAACAAAAGGGAACAAGAGAAATCAATTGACGTCATAAAAACACATTGTTACGTGCGAGAAGGGACGGCCTTGCTGCATCCTCCAACAATTGTTTCTTCGCCTCATCATCTACTAGGCTCCTCCCACTACGCTCTCCCATCTTTCTTCCCCACTCCCCTTCTACGGCCATCGTTCATGCCTTGGGCACACACAGATATAATCTACCTGCGCATGATGCCTGGCTCCCAGCTATGATCGCCCGGAAATGAAAACAATAATAAAAAAAAAGCACGCATAATAAATAATATCACACATAATTATTTTTCTCGGGGCCATCTCACGAAGATGCTATCACCTTTCCTGTGTTTACAAAGTGTTCTTTTATTTCCCTTCTTTTCTCATGCCAGGGATATTTTTGAACGCCGCGCCCACAGAACAGATGCCGATAGCAGATAAGACGAAAGCACGACTCCTTTATTTTTCCTTCTGCACAGAAATTGTAATCTGAACAGCTAATTCCTCAAACGTCTTTTGCTCACTGCCTGGCCACACCTCGCTGTTAATATTTTTGTTCCTCCCTTGCCCAGGCGGTGGTGGTTGTTCCTCGCTTGCCAAGGCGGTGGTGGTTGTTCCTCCCTTGCCAAGGCGGTGGTGGTTGTTCCTCCCTTGCCCAGGCGGTGGTGGTTGTTGCACCCTTGCCAAGGCGGTGGTGGTTGTTCCTCCCTTGCCAAGGCGGTGGTGGTTGTTGCTCCCTTGCCAAGGCGGTGGTGGTTGTTACTCCCTTGCGAAGGCGGTGGTGGTTGTTCCTCCCTTGCCAAGGCGGGTGGTGTTGTTCCTCCCTTGCCCAGGCGGTGGTGGTTGTTGCTCCCTTGCCCAGGCGGTGGTGGTTGTTGCTCCCTTGCCAAGGCGGTGGTGGTTGTTACTCCCTTGCCAAGGCGGTGGTGGTTGTTCCTCCCTTGCCCAGGCGGTGGTGGTTGTTCCTCCCTTGCCAAGGCGGTGGTGGTTGTTCCTCCCTTGCCAAGGCGGTGGTGGTTGTTCCTCCCTTGCCCAGGCGGTGGTGGTTGTTGCTCCCTTGCCAAGACGGTGGTGGTTGTTCCTCCCTTGCCAAGGCGGTGGTGGTTGTTCCTCCCTTGCCCAGGCGGTGGTGGTTGTTCCTCCCTTGCCAAGGCGGTGGTGGTTGTTCCTCCCTTGCCCAGGCGGTGGTGGTTGTTCCTCTCCCTTGCCAAGGCGGTGGTGGTTGTTGCTCCCTAGCCAAGGCGGTGGTGGTTGTTCCTCCCTTGCCCAGGCGGTGGTGGTGTTGTTCCTCCCTTGCCCAGGCGGTGGTGGTTGTTCCTCCCTTGCCAAGGCGGTGGTGGTTGTTCCTCCCTTGCCAAGGCGGTGGTGGTTGTTGCTCCCTAGCCAAGGCGGTGGTGGTTGTTCCTCCCTTGCCAAGGCGGTGGTGGTTGTTCCTCCCTTGCCCAGGCGGTGGTGGTTGTTCCTCCCTTGCCAAGGCGGTGGTGGTTGTTGCTCCCTAGCCAAGGCGGTGGTGGTTGTTCCTCCCTTGCCAAGGCGGTGGTGGTTGTTCCTCCCTTGCCCAGGCGGTGGTGGTTGTTCCTCCCTTGCCAAGGCGGTGGTGGTTGTTCCTCCCTTGCCAAGGCGGTGGTGGTTGTTGCTCCCTAGCCAAGGCGGTGGTGGTTGTTGCTCCCTTGCCAAGGCGTAGGTGGTTGTTCCTCCCTTGCCAAGGCGGCGGTGGTTGTTCCTCCCTTGCCAAGGCGGTGGTGGTTGTTCCTCCCTTGCCCAGGCGGTGGTGGTTGTTCCTGCCTTGCCAAGGCGGTGGTGGTTGTTGCTCCCTAGCCAAGGCGTAGGTGGTTGTTCCTCCCTTGCCCAGCGGTGGTGGTTGTTCCCTCCCTTGCCAAGGCGGTGGTGGTTGTTCCTCCCTTGCCAAGGCGGTGGTGGTTGTTCCTCCCTTGCCGAGGCGGTGGTGGTTGTTCCTCCC